>SSNP01000018.1:1335168-1504936 GCA_006937955.1 Pachypanchax playfairii | reverse complement strand
AAAAAAAAAAAAAAAAAAAACGAAAAAATAAATAATAAAATTGTTCTCCCGTATTTGTCTAAAAACATCAACCAATCAAATGGTTTGGTCCAAAAGGAATGATTGGACAGTCTCTCCAGTCATACGGACGTCCCCATTTATTTGGCCTCTGTACTCCTAAAAAACTGAGACATATTACCGCAGCACACCACTGCTGGGAGTGTTCACCGCTCTACCATGTCACAGCAGGAGAAACAGCCGCCGGCTGGTTCCACGTCAGGTTCAGGACAAAGTAACAATTAATGTCAGTTGTTTGTTGTTATATTGTTTTCACTTACCGGTGATTCCACCATGTTACGGTACTTGAATGAACTGCGGACCAGTGTCTTGCACTTGGTCGTCTTCTGGGGCTACGTGTGTTTCCAAACTTGGGGGGGCGTGGCTTAGGAATGCTACCCGACGGGAGGGGCTGAGAGTTCTGTGACTTTGTTGACAGTCTAAGCTAGGCAATTTGAAATCAGGTATATTAGCTTTCAAGACTTTCAACTGAGTATAGAAAATAGGTTAATATCAGAAAAATGAATGAATCACACTAAATTGACCTTCTTTAATGTAAATCTGTCAGTAAATCCAGTTGTGGTACATAATGCTGCCTGTATATCACTAGAGAGTTTATAGACACATTAAAAAACATTCATGAGGATCTTGAGTTTCCTGCAGGTGAGCTGCAGAGCTTCACTCTAGTATCGCTGAAAATTGGACCATGTTTAAAATATTTGCGAGATAAATTTTCTCCTAAAACAGAATCATTGCAAGCGTCTCCAACTTGTCTCAATTTAGTTTCCACGGATTCAGAAAATGTGTGAAAACTTGTGATTAAAATACAAACAAACTGAGACGGTAATACAAGTATGACAAGAATATGCAAATTAAATTTTCACAAGCTCTAAAGAAGATGAACAGATTTTTTTTTTTTTTATTTGAGAAGTGAGTTTGAAAGTTCACACCAGAGTGAATGACCTACTTCGAGTCAGTTGGGATTTTAATAGAAGGCTCTGCTGGTTTCTGACACATGGTTGAAGTGATCAATTTTAGCCTTTTCATAAATTTCAAATCTCCGTCGAGGATTAAGAAGAACATTTATTCGACATTTAGCTTATCAATAAAACTGATCAAAGGAAATCGTCCAAATCTGAGTCCGAAAAATGAATTAAAATAAGGAAGTTACCATTAAAAAAACAGAGATAGAAATAACTCAAACACAATTTTACACTCAAGTTTAGGCCTCAAACTAAAATACTTCCCCCAATAATTCAGCAGTGTGGTAACATAATGGGATTAATTTTGCATTTATCAGCTGAGGTCTGTACGTGAATTATAGTTTTATTATATCCTTCATGTTCCTTTAATTAGTCACTAAAACATCTGTACTGTGTGACACACATATACACGAACAATCCTGCAAACACTAATTTAATTAGAGTATAAAAAGTCTCCAAGTTTACTGACAAAGTGATCTTTTTTTTAAAGTAACAAGTTCCTCTTTGCACAGAAATGAGGTTAAGTTTTATTAGAAATTGGGTTGAGGCAGTTTCATGGCAAGCATGTTTGATCGTGCCTTTGAAATGGGATTATCAGAGCCATTCAGATGGGCACTCCTCGGGCAGACGCAGTGAGAAGTCGACCTTCTCATTTTTTTTGGAAGAACCCCCATCAGATATGTGAACTTTGTTGAATTTTCTTCTTTTTTCATAAACTATTTATATTTATTTATAATTTATCGATATGGAGTGACTAACCTGTGACCTGGACTGTTGTTTTCGCTCCAATACACTTCAGTTTTGGCTCGAGGGACCGGGGGGTGGAGCATCTCAGCAGCCAGAGGGTCTGCATCATTGTCTTCTCGGCCAACCCAAACCCCCACCACCCGAGGGCGTAGGACTGAGTTGTATCCCAAAAAGGTCTAAAAGCAGTAATGAAATATGAAACTTGGGTCAGATCAGATTTAATCAGAACATGATATCATTCTTAATTAAAATATGTCAGAAATTGTTATATTTTATCACAATATTTTGCAGGTTTTAAAGCCAAGCTTCCTATCAGCACATAATAAATGGGTTTCAGTGACAGGGTCTGAATCCTGCAGCACACCTTTACACCTGGCTCTTTTCATGACCTGCAGAAAAGAAGTGAAGCACTTTGCACAAAGTCCCTGTAGAAACACATGCTGTGTTTTTCATCCAGAGCCATCATGTCTGAATGGATCTGTGCAGCTTCGGCCTGTTCAGCCGCTGCGTTATTGTGCTGGGAGAGAATTGGGACCCGGCGAGAACAAAGACCGCTCTCAAGGAAAAAAAAAAAAAAGTTTCGCCAGTTAGATGCACAGCGAAGCAGAGGGAGCTGTAAGACATGGTCACTGAAAAATTGCTCTCCCATAACACTCCCATGAGGGGAAAATCATCAGAAAAAAGCTGTGCTGCTCCGTCAACCAGCTTATTTGATGTAGTTAGAAAACAAATCTGACAGGGCAGGACTTTATTTCCTGACGACTACAGCGGCGTTGTTTATTAATGAGTTTAAAAGAAAATTCTAACAAATTTAATTCGTGCGTACCTGATCGAGCTCATCCGAGATGGCGATACCTTCAAAATAAAAGACAAAAGGTTAATGGGATCAATGTGATTCAAATCAGAATCTACACTCAGAGATGCTGCTCCACTTCATTATTAACATCACAGTGATCCATGCATCATTTTTCATTTTATATTTAAGGAAGTCTAAAAGCTGTGCAGAGACACGTTTGGGATAAAAATAAGTTCCTGCAACCGAGTTTAGGTGAAACACATAAATCTGAAACGCAAATAATCTGGTTTTGTCCTCGTCTATATGTTTATTTACCATACACTGAAAATTTCTCCTCCACTTGGTAAAACTGGAACGTTGGTGAGCTCAGTAAGCTGCTCTTGCATGTAAACAACCTTCTGGTTGCCATGGCAACTCAGAATACTCCAAACAGATGTTTGAAAACACCAAAAAAAAAAAATTCTCTGTAGGAATCTTTAATATTTGATTATTTTTTTGGGCAAAATAAACTCAAGGGAAAGTATCAACCTGATAATTACAAACACGGAGCTGCTGCAGCAGACGGCCCTGAGCCGGGCGACATTCTCTCAGACATTCTTATGGTTAATTTTTTATTTTAAAAACAACTATTTTCAGACTTTCCACACCAGCCTGAGTTTTTATGACTCCGGGCTAAGTCAATCTGGTTTTTTTAGCGTCTACATAAAAATCCAATGATGCTTTTTTTTTTTTTTTATTTCTTCCCTGAAAATTATAAATAATTCAAAAACTGCAGTTTCAAGCTGAATTTGTCGAGATGTATTTAAACTCTGTAGAAGCGGCGCGGCTCACTCACTGCGTGACAGGCTCTCCAGGGCTTTGCCCAGCTTCTTGCTCTCCTGCAGAATGTGGCTGAGCTCATCGAAGTCGCGACTCTCCCTCCAGTCCCAGGACGGGTACTCGACTGATCGCGGCACTGGACGCCACAAAAACACAAAACAATCCATGTAAAACAAAAAAAAAAAAAACATTTGAAATGGGTGCTGATGGACTTTTGAAGCGTGAAAGTCAAAACTCGCTGTTCTATTTGTTCAGCTTTCTGAACTGAATCACTGGTAGAAAAAAAAAAAGTCATCACATTGTTTCTAGAGGCGCAGAACTCTCTGGTCTGAGGCCAAGGGGACAGTCGCTGTCAGTCAGTCTCTTTGATTCCCAAAACCGCTCAAACAGGAGCAGGAAATGACCCACATAGTCTGCTGCAGAGCTGCTGGTGCCTTCTTACACCACCCACATCCCTGAAATGATGCTTAATTTACACTGTTTGATTCAAACACTAATAATAAGAGCAAAGAGCAACAACCTGTAAAAACCATCTGTATCTAACCTCCTCAGACACAACGAAACAGCCTAAAGGATGTTTGAGTAATTTTCCTGCATGTGTCCATGAAACATATACAGGAACATCTGCTGACAGCTGCTGAAAAGTAAATACTACCCTCACACAGACGGCTGCTGCTGCAGTCTGTTTGCTCTGCCCCTGTTTACCCCAACTAACAAACTAATCTGCTCGGCATTAAAACAACAGAAGCGAATGTTCCTGCTAAATCCACACTGAAGATAAAATGTGTTCTTTCATTAACTCTGACAAAAAAAAAAAAAAAAAAAAGGAGTCATTTCTGTTTTTCTCCTCGCCTCACCGAGACAGCTGAAAGAAAAGGGCTTGCACTGTGTCTCACTAGCTAAGATTACAGAGGTGAAGCATTTAGTTCGGACCATTTAAAGCATCAGTCAAGTGGAGGTGAGGTTACAACTCTTAAAGCCTCTGCACTAAAGGGCCCATTGATTTTTACGGAGCGATTCTTCTGTGTGTTAATATTCAGAGGAAATTCTTTAGATTTCTACATTTTCACAGGTTTCTCCTGTATTTTATTTTGAAGGGACAGCTAGGAGCTTTTGTAAAGTTTAGAACAACTTCAACTCTTCGTCTTGCTGTCCTCTTGCTAACTCCACATGCTCATCTTCCTCATGATTGCGACCGCAGCCTGAAATAGACTGGGTCTGGCAAAGACAGATCACGGTGTTAAATTATTAAAACAGTCTGTGGGCTCCAGCTTCCTTCATTTGACCCAAACTTGGGTCTCGTGGTTCATCCTGACGTCATATTTATTGGTCATTTATTTCAAAACTAAAAGAGGAAAGTTCCTCCATCCATTCTGCACATGTGCCACAAGCTTGTGAATAATTCACTTCAGTGTGTCACAGGAAGAAATGTATAAAGTGGCACTTTCTAATGAACTCATCTGCAGAGCTCTGGGAGGCTGGAAGGAGGGCACTGTGACTAACTTTAATTAGATATAATTACAACTAATTAAAATGAAGATTAAAGTCAATAGAGCATGTAATTGGGAAACAAGTGATGCAACAGGTCTGAAAACTGTCCAGCTTTATATTCCTAAGAGATTTGAGTGTGTCAGTGTGATCAAGATGAACGTAAAACAGTCTGGAACTTCCCATGATGCCAAAGCTAAACTTACAGGACTTGGATTCCGGTGAAGGCGGAGAGATGCTCGACACGGCCAGGTCGCTCTTTGATTTCTTAGGTTTCTTTGGGGTGATCTGCCATGGCTTCTCAAAGTTACTGTACTCCCTGCGAGGGTTTTTGTTTTCTGAGAGAGACAGAGATCGTGTTAGCTCAGAACGATTCATTCTAAATGCTAAATGATTGGCAAAGTATTCTCCAGCATTTAAAGCAACACTTCCACATGATATTCTGTTTGTGACTAAAATCCTGAGATAAAAACGGGCAGAAATAATAATAGAAAAGGTTGATCAGATTATTGAGCCGACTTCTGCCTAAAAACAACATCATATCAAAGAAAAAGAAGTGGTAAGACCTGAAATATAATCTCTTTATTTCTTTTTGAAGTCTACAATGATGTCATACATGAGTTTTATCACTATGAGTGAAAATAAATACTATAAAAATAATAAATACAGAAATATGCTAGTATACCATGATGACTTTACCTTGTGTTTGAACATTTTTCAGACATTGTGCTTCGTTTTACACATTTTAACCTAAAATTAAGGAGGCAGAACTTTTGCTTTGGTGCTTTTACAGACATCTTTGACAGCATTCGCCTCCTTGGATGTTTCTGGGAAGGATCCTACAGTCTTGGCACCACCTCTGTCAGACGTTCCTTCCATCCTCCTCAGAAGAAGTCTTCCAGCTCTGGATCATCTCTACAGAGACACTATCTGTTCCTCCACAGATGCTTTGGTTTTAGTTTCAGACTCTTGATGGGTCACTCAAAGACTTTCTTTGAAGTAACTCCTGCTTTTTTTTGTCAGTAAGACTTGCTGAGAGGAGACTCCACCCCCTTCAGCCTGAGACTCTCAGCACTGTGGACAAGGTTTCCTCTCTGAATTATCTTCCTGCATCCATCCATCTTCTGTCCCTCCCCGTCTCCCGTTTCCTTTTTGTAGAAACACGTTCTTACAGTGATCCTGCTTGTGTTTTGACTGCAGGGATTGTATTCTTTGTCTGCTGTAATCAACACAAACAGCTTTGCAGGCCAGATAGTTTAAGATTAGTGTTATTATATCAGAGGAATTTATTATCTGATAGACTGATAGTTGTTCAAAGACATTTGGTCAATTTTATAGTAAGTTTTCAAAGAGAAACTGGTCACATTTTTAACTGATTGTGATTGTTCTTCTCTGAGGTTCTTCCATCTCTATAAAGGAACTTTGCTTTATTTCTAATCATTTGAATATTAATTACTTGTTTGACAAAGACCCATATACACATTTGTTCCTGTTTAGGTTCTGGGTGGAGGCGGTTCCCAACATGTTACCTCACAGAGCCACATGGAGACAGACAGCTGTGAATGTTCTAACTCAAACCTGAGGCCAATTTTAAACATGAGGAAACTGTAGCATCCATTGGAAACCCATGTATGCATGGGGAGAACATGCAAACTTCATGCAGCAGCTGGACATTGAATCCAGGTCCTTCTGTAAAGCAACAACACTGACCTGCTGCACCACCTTGCAGCCTCCAGAATTCCTTCATCTCTAGCTGCTTGTTCCTGATGAAAAACCAAGTCTAAGAAGTCTATTGGTGATGAACAAAACCCTTTTCCTCTTAGAAAGACAGAAGCTGCTGTAAAATGGGGTATTTTATACTCTGAAGAAAGGTCATTGTAGAAAAAGACCCCATTTGTCTTGGTGCAATCCTGAAGTGAAGGTCTACAGTCAGTTCTCTAAAATTATGGCTTTGTTTTCAACCGCACAGACATCCACTGAGTCATTACCTGGAGCAGTGTGTATCTTTCCTTCAGATGAAAAGGCATGTTGTACTTTTTTTTTGTTTTACTTTTATTTAGCTGAAAAAAATCCGGCTCCAAAAACCTGCTTGCTTGCTTTTGTAGACAAATGCATGTAAATTAGAAAGAAAATCAAATCAATTTGAGATAGAAGTGAAATCTAACAGTGTTTGAAAACATTTCCTCTGTAAATCATGTGTTAATCTGTGTGTGTGTGTGTGTGTGTGTGTGTGTGTGTGTGTGTGTGTGTGTGTGTGTGCATGTACCAACCTGGGGAACTCTGTGCCCACAGTGCTGCTGAACCAGAGAAAGCTCTGTGCAGTTTGCCAGGGCTGTCTTGCTTGGTCTGCAGATGATCAATGAGAAAAGGGATTGGATGGTCTGGAGTCTCAGTTATCAGCTTGGTCATCAACTCCTGGCGGAGCAGAGCAAAACAGAGAATCATTAGATAAAAGTTGCTCCAGCTAACGAAGATCATAGAGAGAGGTCAGTGGAGTGACACTGAAAAACACAATCCAGCAAAACAAGGCTTGTTTTGCAGCTGACGTCTCTATCAGGGGGATTGAGTAGCTCGGTCTCCATGGTGGAGTCATAAATTCACTGGGTTCAGTGTCATTTTACTTAAAAAGCACAAAAGCAAGAAGTCAGGACACACGAAATAACTGCTCGTCCCGATGGACGGCTGAATTTCCCTTATGTGTCATTTAGGTCTGTTCAAACTCAGACGATAACAAGTCAACAAAACCTGCAACATTTGGTTAATGAGTGGCGTCACCATCACTATCTGATAAGAAAAAGAGACAAATGTAACCAAAACTCAACATGCAACACTTATTTGTTGTTTACTGGATGTAGGAAACATCATGAAAATAAGTACAACCAATTGAATTCAAACATATTCAACATTATTTATTAAATATTTGATCATCAGTGGATTGCAGGTTAAATTTAGCCCGGATGACCACTGGCTTCAAGTGTTATTTTGTTCAAACCTCGTGCTTCACCTCTGTAAACTAAGCAAGCGAGACGCAGTGCATGTCTGTCTTCTGCAGCAGTGAGACGAGGAGACAAACAGAAAGGTCTTCTCTTTCATCATGGCCTTGTTTCTTTGTTCTTTCCATAATAACTTGTATTCTTAAGCTTCCTGAAAAGTTGAATTTTGTAAACTGTGGAAGGTGAAATATAAAAATTCCTTCCGTATTGATTGTCTCTAATCATTTCAGTAATTTCGTTGACAAATTGGTGAATATTTTCCAATATTTGCTCTTTAATAGTACAGTCCTGGTTTTGACAAATATTAAATAATCATTATTTACCATTAATGATTCAGATCTGCTACAGTCCAAACATTTTGGGCATGATTTGCAGGTTTATGACACAGAAATAAACGTATGTTTTTTAAATAAATATTTAAGCCTCTTTTACTAGTGCTTCTGTGTATAAGTTATAAATAAATGATGTTTTATCTGTTGCAGAGAGTTTCCTGAGCAGTCTGGAGAAATAAGACAGGACAGACAAACTAATATTGTGAATGCAGTGCTGCCATTTAAAATAGCTCCAATCTTCAAAGAAATGTCCCAATATTTCTGTCAAAATGACTGTGTAATGTAAAACTAACAGTGAAAAACGATATTTGCATGAACTGCTACTAAATATTGGAGATTGAAGCTGTTTTAAAATGAAATTTTGGTCTTTCTGCATTCAGATTACCTCCAAACTGAGGCTTAAGCAAAAGCCAATCTAATGTAGAACATATACTGTAGGATATATATATAAGTATTAACTTTTACTAAACTACTGTAAAAAAATTACTTCAAGGTGTTAAAAACATTAAGAAATCAATGTTTTTTAAGTGTTTGGTTTAATTGTGGCTTCAATTTTTTTTATCTTAACTTATCATAATACAAGATTCTACACTATGAGTTATACAACAATCTGAGAGGATGATAAGATGCTGTAATTAAAAAGGCAAAGACACTTTGATGAGAAACAATTGCCACAAAGAGGGAAACATTTCAGCAGATAGAAAGGCAGAAAGCACGCAGGGAGTCTGGGTAACAGGAGCTGAGGGAGGAGGACGCCTCTCACTAATTTGAAATTCATCAAATGCTTAAAAGGAATTCAGCAACAAATGAGCCATGATGTCCTGACTAATCACACTAAATCTCTGTGCTGTACCTACTCATAAACAAGACCCATTACACAACTCAACCTACAGATGGTCATGAAGCGCTTAACACAAAGTCCAACACGTTTCTTGTTGTTGTTTGTTTGACAATTGAATAAAGCAGCTGCATTGGGAACATATTTCACTTTGAAACAGATGAGCACATGTTTTGTTTTGAATGAATTGAGAGAATGAACTCTGTTTGACCAAGCTAGTCAGAGAAACTGAGTCCGACTGCTGCAGTGAAGCAAAGAAGCCATTAGTGGATTGCAATGAATCGGCAGGATTGTTGGGTTGAAACGAGGCGTTTCTGTCTGCGTGATGCTCAGAAGGCTGTTATGCATTTGCCCTTGCCGACATGTATTCACATATATGTGTGCATCGTAGAGGGGTGGGGAGGGATACAGGGTGACAGCATGTACGTATTATAGCTGGCTAGGCTTGGCTGTGCTCAGAAAGCTAATCAGGTAATTGTTCAGGGGGACATTCCTGCCCGACCCCATCAGCTCTGACAGCAAACAGCATGTGAATGGACAAACAGGCAGTGTGCTGGCATGTTTCCCTGCAAACTGCAAGTGTAAAAATACAGAATGCACACTTCCATACCTGCAAATGATGAAGCAAGGGGTATATTTATTAGATAACATGTTTAATATACAGCACAGCTAAACTTGTAACAAATGCAAGGTCTTCTGCACTCAATCCACTCACAGTGGTAAAAGTTGCAGCTGCTTAAAAGCTCATGAGAGTAATTTAATCTTTTAACATGGTCTAAATAAAGTTAGGACAAAAAAAGCTCATTTAAATGTGGTGAATTGTTTCTTTGCTGTAAGGATACTTCTTGGTAATAAACCTTGTGCTGTTGGAAAGCTTTTTTATTTTGTCCTAAATGGAGCCACATTTGCAAGGAAAATGTGGGTTGAACAGTTGTAAATCGTCTTTTTAAACACCTTATTCTGTTATTAACTCTTGTTTGTGATTGGTCCACGATTAGCAGAGCTATTGAGAATCAGTTCTTCACCAAAAGACTTATGGAACCTACATACGGTGTTCAGGACAATATGGTCAACAGCACAATCTGAAACAGAGTGCACAGGTCTCTGGTCTCATTCGGCTGCCAGGAGGTTTGTCTTAACTGTCCACCTCTATCAGACCCGTCTGCACTGGCGTAACATGCAACATGTGGAGGAACATTTTGTTAAACAATGTGTTCAGATTCTGCCTGCAGCAGGTGAATTACAGGATCAAAGTGTGGAGAAGATGTAAACATGATGAGTCCCACATTGACAGGGTATACAGCTTTAGGTGGAGGCAGTGTGATGATGATATGAGACATGAAGTGAGCTGTTTATGCTAGTGTGACCAACACAACCACATTGGCTGACTGGTGCACTGGTGACCAGCATGAGGATCCAGGCTGTTGCGTTTGGCTCTTCCACATGCGACACAGACCCTCGATAGTTTAAATGTTTAACTGTGGAGTGATTTACAAAATCAAAGTATTCACAGAAATGATTTTAATGTAAAAAGCCAAGAAAGATTAACCGAAAAGACAGATGAAGAGATTTTTGGGGATCGTTAGAAAACTGCTGCACGTGTGAATCATTCTGCTGAAGAGGCATAAAAGTCTCTTTAGACAGATTTTATCGATTTAATATCTTTTAGAGCATTTTGTCTCCAGTGTGCTAAAAAACCCAACCAATGCAAATGTTGGACCGACAGAAATCAAAACCTTAGGCTTGTCAAATCATTTATTTCTGTATATTGTATGCAAATATAATCTTTAACTGATTATTAACTGATAAAAAAAAATACATATACATTTTTTAAATCTGCCCTGAAATTATAGTAAATTACAACAATTAAATTACTTCAGCTTGATGCAAAAAACATTTTAAAAAATTGTGAAGATTTTAAAATGTTTATGCTCACTGAACAGGATTTTTTTTCTTATTTTCTGTATTATTTGACGTTTTTATTGTATGTTCTGCACAAACGGCCCACACACACTGTGCTGTATATAAGTAGCCTCCTGTTTTATACAGACAGTAGATCCCTCCAGTGATCAAAGAATGCCATAAGTTCAGATTTGGGTCAGTAGAATTTTATCTGGTGTTCTAAGGATCAAATCTTTTAAGCAGAACATCTATCCCAGCATTTGTCTGTATGAAGAAAGAGGCAGAGAGTTTAAGTCTTTGTATCAGCAGCTTGAAAGCAGGCCAAAAGGTGACTCTTGAAGTCCATATCTGTGTAGATCTGATGGTAAAGGAGATATCCACGTGCCTCAGGAAGTTTGCTTTGGACCTGGTAATTGACAAGCTGTCAGGGAGCCAAGAAACAAACTGCGTCCTTAGAAGCTTTGAAGGACTCCCTCCGGGAACAATGACAGTGATGATACTCTCCCTGACGCTGCCCATTGCCCTGAAACTTCTATCAAAGGTCGCATAATGGAAAGCGCAAACAAAAAGGAGACAAGTGCAAAAAAGGAAAAGTTCTGACTCAGACTAAAAGGACAAACCGAGATCATAAAAACTTTATAAATTACACCCAAAAACAGCAGGTAGAACTCACCATCTGTAAAAGACCAGGATTATTAGTCACAGAGGTCTTTTCATTGTGTTTCTGTGTGACGCTCAGCAGAGAAGATAAAAGTTGAGTTGATGACAGATTGTTGTGTCACCTGAAGTTCAACAAACATTTCCCAGCAGCTATTATTCAGTCTCCCACGGACAGACGTGGAGCTCAAATGCCTGAGATTCAAGGTTAAATAGTGACGTGTGGATAGATTCATTCAACAAAAAGCAAGACGTCTATATTTATTCATTGTTATTTATTTAAAGCAGCAGGAAAGAAGTTTGGGTCAATAAAATGTTTTCTCTTTAAGAAATAGCTGAAAATAAACTATACATGCTTAAAGGAATGTTACTAAAAGACAAAAAGAACAAACTGATTCAAGACTCGGCTGCTCATGTTTCATCTGGATGGATAGTTACTGCAAAAGATCGTCTTTCACAAGACTCGGTTTCCGAAAATGAAGTGGATCGATGCTCATTTGTCTTTAGCGTGTGAGACAGCTGTGATGGCCTTGGTGTCATGGAATAAGTTATAATAAATAATAAATCTTTATTTTGCTGAAAAATAAAGGATAAAAATAACTATACATATTATATATTTAACATTTGTATGAAACTTTTACAGGTTTTTATGATGGAGGCGAGTAACAGAGGTCTGTTAAAGTCAGGACTAAACAGATCAGGTTGGGTTTGTTATATCAGCATATAACTTATTTTATGTCATTTGATTTCATTTCCTAAAATACGGCTTACTTCATACCAAAAGAAAGTCATCCAGCTGACGATGTTCTGGTTAATATCCAAGACAGGACTGCAGCAGAGGCAAGAGCTTCAGCAGAGAACCCCTGACCTCCCTCTCTTCAGCTGCCTGCTCCAACTCATCCAGAGAGATTCTAAATCCTTCTGAGGTCAATGTGAGATCGAATATTTTCCTGGTCAGTCCCGAGGTGTGCTCCCAGTCTGATACACCGTCACTAAAGGCATCAAGAAGGTCCTTAACAGCTTCTCAAACTACCTCAACTGATGAGGAGAGCCAGCAACTCCATTCTAGCTATGGATGTGCGATATGGCCACAAATTAATATGGCGAGATATTGAGCAGCTCACCTCGATAACGATAAATAAACGCTAACTAGCACCAGCGACACCCTGCTTCCCCCCGTGCGCTCACACATACACAAACCCCGTTCCTTTCTATATTAAATGGTCAAACTTGCATAATGTGCTTTTAAATGTGATGGTTCTTGTTATTGTTTGGTTTCAACCAGTCTTTTAATTTAGGGTTCTAGTCCCACTCCTTTCTGTATATAAGAGGTCGGTTTAGACACAGACCAGAAGAGGAAGTGACTGGGGCTGTGAATGAAATCAGTGACTTGACGGTGTGCAGTCGTTTATTTTAGATAGAAAATATTTTACCTTTGCATCAGAGCCTGGGTGATCAGATGCAGCGGCTTCAGGCGGACGCAATTTATCAACATTCTGGACTCGGCAGGACTAATATCTGTCCAACTGAGAGGGGCTGCAACATGCTGCGAGCGCTCCACTGCTAAGGGAACACAGTAAAAACAATATGTGTTCCACGTTGGTCTACAAAAGTATCCAATAACACAACAAATGCTATGTTAGCAGTGCTGCTCCTACAGACTGGGGTGAAGTCACATGACTATCTGGTGGATGTGTTTCCACTCTTTGTAACCACTGTTTGTCTGCAAACTTTGTATATTACTGTAGTTTACTCATATTGTGAGGAGAATTTTCAACAGTAAATTGCAAACGATAAGACATTGCCCATCCCTAACTTTAACCACTCATTTACACCAGACGCGTAGCGGCGCCTAGCACGGTGCTCACAAAATCAGCTGCATGTCCCTTCCCACCAGGAGAATTTTAGACGTGTATCACTCGCGTAAAGCATTCCATCCAGCTGGTCTCGGGAGATCACAAAATCACTGGAGAATTGCGAAATCACGTGTGATTTCGTCAGTACACACAACAAAAAGCAGGGAGAAAGACAATAACATGTATCCAGAAGGTTTATTTTCCCACCGCCTACGGACTTTAAACCCGTCACAGGTAATGTATTTTTTTCATAGTCAAACAAGCGGAAATCATCATGTGTCCTTTTATTTTGAAACTTCCGGGTAGTTTACTTTTCACAAACGACTGATTTCCTGTCGGGTCCAAACTAAACTGCTGAACTTGACACATTTTATAAGTGTAGTGAGTAAAAAATAAAACTGCTGCCTAAATTTAGGAGAGGGCCGCGACACTACACTTCTGAGACGCTTCTGAGACGCGTCCGATTCGCGCTGCTTCGCTCCAGGTGGAAACGGTCCTGTTGACTTTAAAGCTATAGTGCGTAACTTTTACATGTCCTTTCAGCCAAGCCACTATTAGAGGAGATGACACAATGCAGATTAAGCTGATCGGCTCCTCAAACATCTCACGGTATTTTTCAATATATATCATTTTTACTTTGCGTGTCGACCGGCGACATTCCCGCGCTGGCGCGCAGGAAATTACGTCTTTTACGTCACAACAAGAAGGGAGGGGGAGGACGAGTGGAGAGTCTCGTAGCAGGAGGCAGAGTGCAGGGAGAACGGGAAAGCGACATGGCGGAGAAGCCAAAGAAACGGCCGAGACACACTTATCTGGAAGTTCTTCCGAAGAGTCCATCTTTTTTCAACAGCTGTCCTTATTCAAACAGAATAAAAATGTTGTGGAATCGCGAATCACAGCGGCAGAGGGATAGCGGGGGAAGGGGGGTGGGGGGACAGGTGGGCGTACGTCATATGGAAGCGCCAGCTTCATTGTTGTAATAACGCAAAATTCCGCTAGGGGGCGACAGAAGTTACGGACTATAGGTTTAATGGCAGCTATCAGCCCTGTGTTATGCTTCACCAACGTTACTTGCCGCTTACGCGTCCAGTGGATAGGAGGGATCAGCTCGTCCTGAGTAGTTAAACAATATTCATTAGATTTATTTCAAATACTGTGAAGGAATTTCAAGTGCTGGTTTTCACTCATTCCTCCAGTTCATACCCACAGCTCATGATCACAGGTGTGGAACACTTTCAGCAAGTGTTGATCAGAACTGAAGATCCTGATTGGATTACAAGTGAAACACGTGAGTATAGATGTAGAACTTTACAATGCTCTTTCATGTTCCCAGTCAGAGTCTCATGCAGCCTGTTTTAACCTTAAACATCACTTTGAAGATGTAGCTTTGATCAGCTGGTATCTTTTCTTCATAATTTGTCCTCAAATTTAAAAGATTCATTAATAAAGCTACAGCTCGTCCCAGGAGATGCTGTTTACGTGCTTTGAAAAAGTCATCCGGCAGTTTGAGTTGATGTTTCTGTTTAATGCGCCTTGTGTAGTGAAAGAGGTCCGTACAGGACACGAGGGGCCGACGAACTGAGTCAGCTCAGGTAATGATGAGAGCGAAAGATGAAGAGCGGGTGCCTCTGGAGGAGAGCCAGACTTTGAGTAAACAACAGTCTGTTAAAGGTTTGACAGAAAATATATCAAATATAAATTGGTCAATCTTTGGGTAAAAATGTTTTATATTTTGGAGAACTTTGGGAAACATGGTGTGTTTGTGTGACATTAAATGCCTTTACCGTACTCCTCTTTCCTCTGACAGATGGAACTTCTGGTGAACTCATTTAACCTCGATGTCAGTCTTCCTGCTAACATCTTTCTGAGTGTCCAGTTTTTTTTTTCAGAACCATCTTTTTTTTTTTTCAGTTTACGTTGCCGGAAAGCACGAAAACACTGCAACCAGCATGATTTCTGAACACTCTGCATTTTTTTCCCCTCTCCTGCAACCACTCTAAGCACTTCCACCAAAAAATAAATAACAAATAAAAAAGAAAATGCTGAGCTTTTTTAAAATAGCACTAGTGTAAAAACTTTCCCGACAGCTAATGATATGTGCAGCTCTTGTTACTCCTCTATAACCCAGTAACAGAACATGATTGGAGAAGAAGTTTGTCCCTGTCGATTCTGACGTGTATGATTTTTTTTTCTTTCTGACATGAACTGTCTCACTTAAAAAAACAGTTAAACCAACGTGTCAGAGCAGATCAGTAACACAATCAATGTTAAGGATTGTATTTATGCTGCTTCTTGCTGATGCTGGCACATGGTCTTCTCAAACATCAGCACTGTTGTGACAGCAAGAATCACTAGCTTATCAGTTTTATTCTTAAAAAAAACGGATTTACCAAAAGTTTCTTTTTTTAAGTTTTTGTCTAAATTAAAACTGCACAGTTTCAGAAAAATATTGCAGTATTGTTAGTTGTTTTTTTTTATTTTGTGCAACTCTAATCTGTGCATCCATTTTTTAAACCTGACTGATCTTGTTCAGGGTCATGGAGCCTCTATCTAGAGATCACTAGGTAACAAGCAGAGTAGATCAGCTGTCCATCACATGGCACCATTATTTACACAGTCACACCTCCAAGGGACCTCCAAGCTATAAGACAGGAAGAACTTACCCAGGACCTCCTCCTGCGAGAGAACAGTGGTAATGAACTGCACCGCCTATGGCTTGTTGTGGTACATCCCTTTCAGCAGAGTCCAAATCCAACCTTCAACTAAGACAGCCCCTTGAGGGGTTTAAACATTAGGTCAGTCCGCTCACGGATGTTCCAAGAGATTTAATTTTCTAGAGTTTCCATCATTAACCTGAAGGTTGTTCTTCACTCTTGATCTGTCTGTCTCAGACTGCATGAGAAAGGTGAAGTTCAGAAAGAATAACATCCGCACTGTGGAATTTGTTTCTCATTATTCCAAATAAAGTTATGAAGGAAATGTGAACAAACACAATGGTGAATTCATCCTTTAAACGCTCTATTTCTATATGCATTGTGTGTCGAAAATGCACCCATACATGTCTTTGAACTGCGGATAAAAATACACACATTAGTCATGAGCTAAACGAACGTACGATAACTGTCGAGGCTTTCTGTATAACGTGATCAGCTCTCCCACACCATCAGCATGACTATCAGTTACACAGCAGCCTTCCATCAGGATCCTTCAGCACTAAGTGGACATGATAACTTGATTAGCATTCACCAAAGCTACTGCACACTCCCTGCATCTTCTTCTGTTTCCCATATACAAACACAGTCCAAACTGCTACACTGCAGGATATTCCAAAACCTAAATATTCCACATATTCACTCTTTGTCTGAGTGTCTGATCTTCCAGGTAAGATATCTTGCCCTCCTCACCGTTTCCCATGATCCCTCAGGACCAACTTGGCCTTGGGCTGTGTTCAGCTGTCTGTCTTGTAGTAATTACTCTAGCTGTGTGTATGAAGCGAGAGCTTTGTTAACTCATGCATCACCACACGTCTCTCATTCCAACCGTATCAAACTTGAAAAAGGTTGTAGTGTTTTAAAAGTCCTCTCAGTTTAGAATATTTAGAATAGTTTCTTCTGTAATGTGAAGGGTTTCCCCAAATGCTTTGTGCTGGAATGCAGTGTTTTGTGAGGTTGTGGTCCCAAACCACTTTGGTCACGTCTCTTTAAATGCTATTGTTCTAGAAGTTTTGCAAACTTAGAGGCCCTTCCATTAAAAACGGTTTTTCTGAGGTTTCTGTTTAATATTTTAGCTCTACAGGTGTTCTTACCTTCATAGTGGGTGTGAAAACAGGTCAACAACTTCTCTTTCAGTTTTTATCTCTCAAACTACGCAGGTGGTGATAAAACCCAATTTCTCCCGAGTCCGAACGACCTGTATCTGTTTTGTCACAACTCCTTTGTTTGTTAGTATTCGGCAGCTCCAGCAGTTGAAACCACACCTAGCATGCTGCTGGCTAAAAGCTGTAGCATAACGTAGCAAACAGTAAGGCACGACGTCTGACGTTACGATGCGCAGCGGGGCAGGAAACAGTATTCTTTGCTCTCATAGGCTAGTTTGTTAGCCAATCAGAGTCCAGCAAATTCAAATAATGAATATGAACGAGCTGCTGACGATGCAGCCTGACGGAAGGAGCCGGAACCACCCAAATTTTAATGCAGACAGATTGAAAGGTCTGTTAATCAGTGTTTCCTGACGTTTTTTAGAGATAAAATGTTTCATATTACTGGTTAATACTTAAGAAATAACCACAAAGTCCTGAAATGTGTATGAAATGGCCTCTTTAAGCAATGCTACTATGTTTTCATAGATGAGAGTTTTTCCTATAAACCCAGTCAAAGACGTTGTACATCTTAGTTTTTCTGATTGTACTGTCAAGATTTTTAACATTTACCATGGTAACAGAGGTACGTCGAGTCCTGAGCTGCAGCTGTAAGTCGTTTTAGTAATTTCTCATTGAATTATCTGACCTTAGGTTGAACTTGCTGAGACGTCCACTCAGCAAAGATTAGTAACTGTCTCAAGTGCCGTCCACTTCTCTGAGCTTCTCAGTAGGATGATGGACTAAACTGCTTGAAATTGGCCGAGTATCACTCAGATTGTCAGGTAGCAACAACTCCATTCTAAGGTCATTGCTGATGTATTTCCTCCCACCTGAAGGATCCAGAACTACAAACTGCTAAAGCTTCTGCCTGTATAAATGTTCTCACAAGTGTTGATAATCTGTTAAATCTTCAAGAAGGAAAAAAAAATGCAAACGCCATATATTTTCTGTTAAGAAATTAAAAATATTTACTGCTTCCACTTGATGTCAAAAGCTACCTGGCAAAGAGATGAATCACATTTAAAGATATACAACCCAATAAGCAAAAGGATATTAACTTAAGCAGAGCTTTGTAAAATAAAAGACAATATAAATACTTATATATGTGTTTGTGTATATAAGTTACTTGGTTTAGTTGAAGATGAGCCACCATGGGGTCTTAATATGTTGCTTTCAATTAGCCATGATGGAGTCAAACAGGCCTCTCTGTGCATTTTAACAAGAAATTAATGCATAAATTTGTATTTATTCATAAAAGTAAATGCTAATATGATTGCATTTAACCCCCCACAGAGCATCACAGCAGTAACACAGGAAAGCCTAACTCAACGCACCTGCCTGACTGTGCATCCATAATATTACATTTCAAAACTGAATGTTTAAGGATCCCATCATGGTTTGAGAAATTCATGTGCCTTCAAGATGTGTATGGGCATCAAAAAGAACTGAAGAGACTTCACTGTAAAGGTACTGATAAGGTTGGAAGGTGTCCACTAACATTGATTTCTTAATTTCAGTAAATTGTACTTTGATATACCACAACACTGCCTGTCTACCATTGATTGCTTCAACTAAATATTCAGCCACTAATGCTTAAAAAAATACAAAGATGATGACACAAGTGGCCAGTGACATGCTACAGTCACTGCAATCGCCTGTCTTACATAAGGTATGTTTACTTTGCACAAACTGTAGACTGTACACATGGAAGTTAAAGAGGCCCTTCCATTAAAAACCTTATTTCTTAGGTTTCTGTTGAATATTTTAGCTCCACAGGTGTTCTTACCTTCATAGTGGGTGTGAAAACAGGTCAACAACTTCTCTTTCAGTTTTTATCTCTCAAACTACGCAGGTGGTGATAAAACCCGAGTTCTCCCGAGTCCAAACGGCCTGTATCTGTTCCATCACAATTCCTTTGTTCGTTCGTATTCGGCATCTCCCCCAGTTGAAACCACGCTTAGCATGCTGCTAGCTAAAAATCTATTAGCATGAGACGTAGCAAACAGGAAGACACGACGTCTGACGTTGCCATGCGCAGCGGGGCAGGAAACAGTATACCTTGCTCTCATAGGCTAGTTTGTTAGCCAATCAGAGTCCAGCAAATTCGAACAATGAATATGAAAAAGCTGCTGATGAAGCAGCCTGACGGAAGGAGCCGGAACCACCCGAATTTTAATGCAGACAGATTGAAAAGTCTGTTAATCAGTGTTTAAATGTTTCATATTACTGGTTAATACTTAAGAAATAACCACAAAGTCCGGAATTTTGTATGAAATGGCCTCTTTAAAGCCAAAACTGAATAAGGACACCCCCTAGTGGCTGGCTGCAGAATACGTTTTAAGTCCCACCCCAACCATGTCAAATTTTTCTGAAGAAAACAAAAATTAAACTACAACTAAAATATTTTTTTCCAGATGTTAACTTTTACTGATGAATGTCCTTCTTATGTTTCTGATGTCTAGTTGTAATTAGCTCATAATTGTGCGCAGGTGAGTAGTAAATGGGATATTACGGCTTTACTTTTTGCTCAGCAGAAGTCGACAGAAACGCATGACCCATCTCTATTAACAGTTTTTGCCACAATCCAGAAAGTTACGCCTTTTTATCCAGTCCCAACACGTTTGCAGTGCATGAGGTTTGAACAGAACTTCCACATGACTGTCATCTCCAAGAAGGTAAAAACACCTTTATCTGTCTGATACCCTCTCAGGTGCAGTGAGGTATGTCATCAGCCCTCAGAAAGAGGAGCAACATGAGTTCGTGTTCATTATTTTGAAGATGATATCTCTACAGCTGCTAAAGGAACACCACCTTTCAGATATTCGGGGGACGTACCTGTGTAGCGTGTCTGCTGAGGTGAAATCAATGTTATTTTTCTGACAAACTCGCCAGTTTAATACGAGCAGAAGCAAAGCTGTCTTTTTTTTCCATGTTATTTATGTCTGAAGGCACTGCGAAAAGGACACCCAGGTGTGAAATCCACAGTGAAGGACATAGGAAAATGTGTTCTGGTCATTTATAAATGATGATATTGAGACTGCTTCTCAGCGACAAAGAAACAGTAAAAAACTTAAACATCTCCAGGATTTATTCAGTACTTTATCTCTCCTGATGTTTCGTTACCACCCGGATATGTACACTGGATCCTTTAAGCATTCAAAACCATTCAAGTTGAATTCCAATGCGCAAAGGTTTCTGGGAAAACATTCATTGGAACTTTTTGATCATTTGTTCTGTTTATTGTGTAAATTTGGGGCTTCACACATGAACTAATCAAGAAAAGCCACCCAATAATGTTTGTTTACACACATGAAACCAGAACTAATTTCAGCAGCCATGTTGGTTAATTTAAAGAGCTGCAGACTTCAACCCTTCAGCTCTAGGTAAAAGGTATCTCAATATTGGATCAATCATGCATTACCTCCTAAGGGCATATAACGTTAAACCAGATGATATGTGCACATCGATCCTCCAGAACATTGTAACCACTTACAGGTAGAGAAACTAACACGTCATGGCAATGCAAAGTTCTGCTGGGAAGAAATTCAGACATTTACACCGACGCTACTTTGACACTTTGCATCAACTGACAGAGCTGCAGAATATCAGCTGAACCCAGAAAAACACCTCAGAGAAACAACAAAGCATCCAAGATTTTCATCCTGTCTCCAAACATCCCAGACATCAACCTGAAGGGGGTTTGATGGCCTCTGTGGGAATCAAGCCTAATCTACAGGGACCCCAACCCACAATCAACAGAACCCAAAGGATCCATTGTGAAACTGATGCCAGAGACCCCAGGATACTTATCAGGGCCGTGACGGTGGCACAAAAGAGAGACTGACTTAGTATCAGCGGTTGAAATGTTAGCGCTGATTGTTGGATGTGTGTATCTGTGTGTGTGTGTGTGTGTGTGTGTGTGTGTGTGTGGTCTCTTGCAGCACAGAGGAGCTGCACTGATGAAAGCACATTAGAAAAGCTGCAGCAAGCTGAGGTGAGGCTGTTCCACGTGGAATACAAGTCACTCAGAGAAATCTATAAAACAGAGGTAAAGTCATTTAACTTTGCTATAAACAGAAACACCAGTGAAAAGAACTGAGCAGCTGATTTTAAATCAGATAAAAGCTTCTTTTCTAAATGCTCCACAGCATCCAGTCCAGCTTACAACTCATCAGAACAACATTTGTATTCCTAATCAATATTAACTAATCAAGCTATATTATATAATCCCACTTTTCATCAGATTTCACTTAAAATAATCTGGTTAGAGCAGTTAAATTCAGTCCAGTCACATTTGTTTGATCTCGGTTACGTTCACACGATCCATCCTTTCACCGTTTCAACAGAATCATTATATTCTTATCCCCCCCCCGATGTGATTGGCACATCACAGCAGGAGGAAACATGAGAGCGCCGTGTGTTGATGAAGGCAAAGACTGCTCCGTTTTCCATCCGCTTGTCTCGTTACATGAGTCTAAATGTCACACGCGTGGAGAGACATCCTCAAGATCTTCTTTGACACAAAAAGAAAACTGAAAAACAAACGTACAGAATCTTTTGTGTTGGTAAAAATAAAAGAAATGGACAAGTGTGATTTTTAAATCTAAAATAAAATGCAAACAGGAATTCTTTTCTTTCTATTTAAAACAGAAGAAGGAATACCACAGAACAGCGACACCGTAACAGGAAAAGGTTCTAAAAGAATACTAATTTAAAGAAACTCAGAGTGTAATTACTCCAGTTACTAGATGAGACTGCGAGATACTCAATGTAGACTCAGCTTGATGTCTCTGCAAAGCTACCATTTCATTATTAGTGGGGGGGGTGGTGTCCGTTCTCCTAAACTGATTCTCTGATATTCACTGTTTAATACAGCTGTGGTTTGCTGGATAATGAGTGTGTGAAGGTGTGTGAGGTCATTTTCGCACAGCATGATGTAAGAAAGTGTGTGTTCATTCAGTTCAGACAGTTAAATGGGAAAGCAAAATAGTTTTCACTCATTTAGATTTTTTTATTTTTTTTTTTTGAGCATTTGAATGCGACATATTTAAAAATGAAGAAATCACTTCGAAGTCATCAAAAAGTGTTTAAAAGATTGAAAACTTTGGAGATCTTGACATGAAATATGTAAAGCCTTGAACTAATGTGTTTTTTAAATGAGATGAACTTTTTCACATGTTCATGTGAAGCAGGATGAAAGCAGCAGACTGACGTTGAAGGATTCGGTTTCAGGTTTCCAAACATCCATTAAAATACAGAACTGTTACATAAACTCATCCTGTATTAAATCAATAAGCAACACAACGTTTTCAGTATTTTACGAGTCAATGCAAATATTTTAAAGATAATAAATGACTCTCTCTCTGGGTTAAGATGACATCGTGAGCTGTGTGACATACAGCCAATAAGAACTGATAACCAGCACGAACAGGATCCCGTGAACAGAGAAGCTGTTTAACACTGAGTCAAGTATTAAAACTGATATCTGTGACGTTTACTGTCAGTAGGACGTTTCAGTTTTATGATGTCTAATTAGTGTTATGGAAACTAATGCTTTAAAACAATGTTTCTAACTAAAACTGTTTCATCTTTCAAGTAGACCTTCAATTTTTAGCTCTCCCATATTACACCAAAACGAACCTGCATTTTATTAACAAGCAACCGGAGCATTTAATGTGGAATTACATGATGGTTTGTTAAAATCATCCCCAAAATCTTCTTTAGACCATTTCTCACCTTTTCTGATAATTGAATCGAAATCCATCCAAAACATTTGGAGTTATCCTGCTAAAAGACAAACAAACGAATGTAATAACCTCTAAATCATTCTGTAAATCCTAATGACTAAGTTACGCATACTTTAAAGGTTTCTGTGTTTTCTTTTCTTATGTAAAATATAAGATGCAGAAAATAATCAGTGGAGCATTTTAAACGTTGTGTCTTTCATTGGTTTTAAAATGCATTTTGGATAATATTATAAAAATATTTTTTAGCTGTTGTGATTATAATTCCAAACAACCATTTTGTCGTCTTGAATCTCTTCATCGAGTGTGTTTTATTGTTTGTTTTCCTTTTCAGACTTAATAAGTAAAAAAAATGCACCTTGAGTGTTTTTGGTGTTTGAAGTGGAGACCAGACTTGACTTTCAACTTGATCATCCTGACAGTTTCACTTGTTCACCAGCTGCCAAGACAGTCGGATGATCCACCAATCAACTGGCGTAAAATAAAACCGTATCATTTAGAAGCAGGAAATGCTTCATTTCACTCAAAACGTTCTTCATCCTTCCTTATTTCACTTTATCTAACTGTCAGTGTTGATATTTAATCGGATTCTTGACATTGTTTTACTCTTTTAAATGGACTTCCTTTCATTTTGTGCTGAGCAGCTGTACGATTCCCTCTGCTGCACCAAGTCTTGACATCCGATCCCAAATGAAATTACAAGCAAACTACAATCATCTCCCAGATTCTTCCAATTAAAGAAAAAACAATATTTTCTGCACAGCTGAATGAACATTAATAGGTTTTGTCCTGAACAACAATAAAAGGTTTCAGAGCACGACAGCAGCAGGTAAGAAACTAGATCATTTTCTCATGAGGAAAGTGAACAACCCCGGAGAGTTTTCACATAATCTCCCCTTGCTGCATCTCTGCAACACACCATTTGTACTTTGCTTTAATCATCTTCCATTGTCACATTAAAGGAAGAAGTCAAGAGAAACAGGCAGATGAGGCAGACAAAGAGAGACTTAGCAAGGAAAAACAAACAAGGAGAGAAAACACAGGCCCATCAGCGAGCAGCTCTGTACATTAGACTTTGTCCAGGGTGCTGAAACAAGCCTGATTAACATGCACAGCTGGAAGGGGGGGGGGGTAAAACATCAGTACATCTGCACATGAAAGTGCAGGTCATCACAACTGGAATCAGATTGTTGCTGATAATGCAGTGCTTTGATATGCTGTTACCTGCACGCAAAATGTGAACTAAGATTAAAAACTGGCTGCGTCTTCACGCAGAAACCAAAGTAAAGTCTGATCCTCGTTGAGTAACTTTAACAAACAGTGTTGAGTCCGCCAGCCTTTATCTCCATCCTCTGAAATGCAAATCCCTCACAGAGAGACTAATGATGGAGATGTGAAGGGAAACACGCAGCCGCCGGCGTTCCTTTCTGTTGGATGCTCGTGACGCGCAGTGAGACGGTTTCAGGGAGGTGCACGATCGTACACGGTTTTCAATTAAACCTGCAGACGGATTTGGATCTCTGTGACACGCTGTCTGCAAGGAGTGATGAGAATCCATCAGTGACAGCGGCAGATGTTCGCTCGTCTGCAGCACAAACTCATAAATACGCGCAGATGCGTTGGTCCAGTTTGGTGCAAAGCGGTGATAAACTTCAGAGTGTTTTGCGCACTCACCTCAAACAGGGGTCCGATTTTGTTCTTCTCCAGATACGACTGAATTCTTGACTGTTGAGGAGACGCCATGAAGAAAGAAAAAAAGAAAAAAAAAACTGGTGAGCCTCGCCAAGAGCTTTTAGCAGAATGAAAACAGGAGGTGAGCCGGTGGATTCATTCGCCCTTCAAGAAGAAAAGAGGCGTCCCTGTCCCTGCAACTACAGTTCAAACGGGCTCTTTTGGTTCTTTCTTGCCTTGTTTTTTCGGCTTTAAGCGCGAAGCGGGTGGTTCTGAGGAGACCGATTCATGTTAGAGAGTCAGCCCGGGACCTTCTCCCTGCTCGTCGGCTGACACTCTGTCGGTGGCTCCTCTGGAGGAGAAGCCAATGGCACCGCAGCGCTGTGACAGAGATCACAAATCTTCCTCTCTCTGGCAGCTGGTGTGAACACACACTCCGCCACTCCCATCGGACGTCCACCGGCTTCTATACCAGCTCAGACTGTATGTGGCACATGCTGAACCCCCCCTCTACAACTCCTGCAGCAGTTCACTTGTGTGCAGTGTAGAAAAAGACGCTCACCAGGGGCGGATCTAGTCATTTTGGGGTCAAAGGCGAAACACAGAATGAGCCCCCGACACACACCATTCACTTACTTATAATTATTTTTCAATAATAAAACCACATGAATTTACACATGTGACCCCCACATCCAAAAAACATCACCATAATTAACATGTTTTAAAAGTTCCAAAATCACATGCTGAATTTAAGGTGTTCTGTTCTAAAATCAAATGGGAAATGTGCGTTTCACATGTTCTCTTGTGTTTCACATGTTTTAACAGGTTGAATCATTTGAAACTTGTGTTTTGTTTGAAATTCACATTGAAAATGAACAGTGTTTCACATCTGTCATGTTTTCATTTACAGAATTAATCTTTTTACATTCAGTTTAACCATTTTGTTCCAAATTCTCATGGAAACCATACACAACATGTAATTGTCACGTGTTTCACGTTTTCACATACAGAAATCATGCTTCCACAACGGACGTTCATGTTTTGTTTTTTTTTAAGGATTGTTTGTAAAGCTTTGATCATAAAAATGTGTTTCTTTTGGGTTTTTATGTTTGGTTTATAGTTTGTCATTTTCTACAGTCACAATTTTGTTTCACTGCAGATATTTTCCTGTTTGGTCTGGTTTAGTTTATTCCAGGGGTGTCCAACTCCAGGCCTCAAGGGCCAATATCCAGCATGTTTTGGATGTTCCTCTGCTTTAGCACACCTGATGCAGATGAATGGGTCGTTAACATGCTTCTGCTGGACTTGCTGAGATGTTGCAGATTAGAATCAGGTGTGTTGAAGCAGGGACACATCTAAAACATGCAGGATAGTGGCCCTCGAGGCCCGACTTTGGGCACCCCTGGTTTATTCTTTCTGTTGTTTGCTCCACAGTTCACCACTGATGCAGCCTCACACACCTGTCCTTCATCTGCTAATTTCCTCACCTGCTTCTCATCCACTAATTACTCCTCCCTGTACAGTTACGTAGTCCTCAGTTTAACAGAGCCATTGTCAGATCATACTGTTGTTTCCTTGAGTGATGTTTCCTGTTTGATGATCTTTGCTTAAATTTTGTTGATTATTTTACCAACTTTTTTTTCTTCAAGTTTTCACTCAGTTTTTTTGCTTGTTATCTTCACTTTGGATCCACTAAAACCACATTACATGACAACCGCGTCAAAAACCATTTTACCAGACAAAAAAAATAAAACGCGTCCAACGTATTTTCTGTTTAATTCTTTCACTTGTATACTAAGATAGGACTTTTGTTTGCGTATTTCGTCTCAGTTTTTTAACCATAGCATAAATCAACATTTGTTGCCGTGACAACGCAGTATGATGCTGTCCTTGTACTCCCATACTCTGTAGTATGGACTTTCTAGTGTACTTACCAAGAACGTACTTGTCAAGACACTAGAATGTACTAGCGTACTAGAGAATAGAGAAACGGCTCCATTCTTTCACAGACATTTGCAGAAACATCTGCATGATTAGGTGCTTAATTCGATTCACCTGTGACCACAGAGCAAATACAACACAAATTCAATGATTTGGAGGGGTGTTCTAATACTTTTGGCAATATAGTGAACATAAAAAGACTGAATCACACAGCATAGTTTAAATCTAAGCACATTTTGAGGCAATACTGAGAAACAAAGTTACAAGCATTTGATCTTTGATTCCTCACAAACGCCACATGAAGCTTTGATCACAACTCTGTAAACCTGACCAACATTTTTTTTAAAAATGTGATTTGCTGCAGTTTCACTTGTACTGTTTGAAGACGTTGTCAGAAACATTTTACATTGACATCTTCAAATAATCTCTATGGATTTAATGTGAAATGTTTAGTTGTTTTTTTTTTTTTTCAGTTCACACCTAAGATGTGTGTTTGCAGCCATTTTTTTTGCTGCATGAAAAAGCTGAGATGTTCCCTGGTCTCCACAACAGAGGTTATGCTTTGACTAATCACACTTTAAATGTTGACACATCTGTTTCAGGTATTCTCAGTAAATACAGATGTTATATAGCCCAGTCAGGCTTTTATAACTGCGAGCGAGCGCCGTCTTCACCGCACCAACTGACAACAAGTTGCTTTTTTGTCTGTTTTTTGGCAATCCCTCTTCAGATTTTTATTTTTCATTAAATGAAAAAAAAATCTTTCAGTTTTGTTATTTCTCTAAAACCATCCCCTAAAAGCCCGGCTCTCTGAAAATTGGCCGTCTCCACTTGGCACACGTCAAATTATTGTGAGAATTTATGGCTATGGAGAAAAGTTAATGAAACCTGAAAAAGTTTTTCTTTTTTTAATGAAAATTTAGCGTCTGAACCTCCAAGTAACAGCAAAGCACAAGCTGCCCTTAAAATCATCAAACATTTTTAACGAAAGACATTTAAAAAAACTTAAGTTAATACATTTAAATGGTTTTAAAAATGCAAATGAGACCTTTTTTAAGTTGTGAATAAGCATTGGAAGGGTTAGTTTTCCTTTAACGTCAGAGTTTTAAATTAAGATCATCTTATGTTGAAAAAGAATGACATTATTGACGCTTATAGATGTACAACCAGTGAAGATTTCTGGGAATTTTGTGTTTCTAAATGTTTCCTCTAAAAAAAGAAATAAATAAAAGAAATAATATAAAATAAAAAGGCAGAATTTCAACACCATTCATTTAAAAACAACACAGCAAAGTTCATTATTCTTATCTGCTTTAATATATCTTACAAACTGTATATACGTCAGCATTTTGATGGAAATAATGCAGAAAAATAATTGGTTCATACTATTCAAAGATTTGATGTGAACACTACTCGAGCTTATTGATGCATTTGTCTCTTTTTGTTTGCATAGTAGTGAAATAGAAGTGAGACACTTTAATCCTGAGTGCTGTTTATGTGAAAAACAGGATACTGTTCAGAGCTCTAAACAACTACTGCAATAATACTGATAAATTACTGAGTCTTCATAAGCATGCAGCACTCTTAGATCTCCAAACACATTGAGAAACGACAGCAGTTCAGCTAAAATATGCACATTTACATCAACATATCAAAAACACATTATGTTTAAAGAAATACTGAAATTAAACATTAACAAAGCTGATTTGAACAGATATCATTTTTTAATATTACCTTTTAATTTTGTATGCAAATTAAGCCAACAATATAAAAACATGTAAATTTAAGTTCATTATACAAATAACTGATGGTATATTTGTTTTAACTGAGCTATTTTATTCCCTTTTGCAGGTCTGATGCACATAAAAAAAATCCAAAATCACAGAGTATAAGAAAAATACAGAGTATTAAAATACTATTTATGGCTTTAACATTGTATCTACACTTTCATCAGCTTTCGACTGCACACATAAAACATCTTTAATTAGGTTGAAGGGAAGAACTTTGATATCTCTGAGAAGCTTGAGACTTTTCTTCAGTATCTTCCTGACTACAATGCATTATGGATCACCATCTGCGGGCGGAGGCTGGCACAGCTTGTACAACCTGATCAGAGAAACACATACAACATGACATTTAATTATATTCAACACGCAGCACCTTTAGGCATTGAACACAAGCAGAAACACAAAGCACCAATCTGCTGATTGGTTCATGGGCTGAGAGGCTGCAGGGAAGCGTCAGACATTTAGCTGAAGAAGGAAAGTACTCGTCTTTCCGAAATGTAACTTGATCCATCACACCAGGATCTTATCAATTTAACCATCAGGTAGTTTTAAACCTAAACTTCCCGTTCAAAGGACCTTTTTCACTTTCCATGCTCCACTGAGTTAGCGTTTACACAGACTACGGGATGCCAGGAGGGCCAACAGACTGGTGCGTGTGTACAGGGGCAAAGCAAAACTATGTCTGTGCGCGTGGCTTTGTGTTAACGCGTTTTTAACATGTTTATTTTGACAGCCTGTTTCAGATTAGAAAATAAATTTCAATGGACAAAAGATAACCTGAGTTAAAAACAAATACAGTTTCTAAAAAGTTAATTTTTGTTTATTAAAGGATAAAAGCTAGACAGGGAATTTTGTCTCACTGCTTTTCACTGAATTGTTGTTATTCAGTCACATTGGACGGTTTCTAAACATGAAAAACTGTTTCAAGTCAAAGCAACTCCATTAAATTTAAGTCCGGACTTTGTTTGGGTCACTTGTTTCTTTTTTTTTGTTTGAATCATTCTGAGGTGGACTTGTTGGTGAGCTTCAGATCCTTAGAGAGGCCCTTCTATTAAAAACGGTTTTTCTGAGGTTTCTGTTGAATATTTTAGCTCCACAGGTGTTCTTACCTTCATAGTGGGTGTGAAAACAGGTCAACAACTTCTCTTTCAGTTTTTATCTCTCAAACTACGCAGGTGGCGATAAAACCCGAGTCCGAACGGCCTGTATCTGTTTCATCACAACTCCTTTGTTTGTTAGTATTCAGCAGCTCCTGCAGTTGAAACCACGCCTAGCATGCTGCTGGCTAAAAGCTGTTAGCATAAGACGTAGCAAACAGGAAGAGACAATGTCGCTGTTGCCATGCGCAGCAGGGCAGGAAACAGGAAGCTGTGCTCTCATAGGCTAGTTTGTTAGCCAATCTGAATCCAGCAAACTTTAATAATGAATATTAATGAGTTGCTGCCCGAAGCCTGACGGAACCAGCCGAATCTTCACGTAGATAGATTGAAAGGTCTGTTAATCAGTGTTTCCTAACGTTTTTTTAAGAAATAACCACAAAGTCATGAAATTTGTTTGAAATGGCCTTTTTTAAGATTAACCCAAAAGCTCTTGAGCTTCAAGTTCAAACTGATGTTTGGATATTCTCCTTTAAATATTTTCTGGTAAGGAGCAGAACTCATGGTTCCATGAAGCAGCAAATCACCTCCAGACCATCACACTACCACTACCGTGTCTGACTTTTATGGGAAAGTTCATCACTGTTCCATGATTATGTCTTTCACTGTGATTCACTGGAATCTCAAAGCTTTAGACTGATAGATGTCGATTACTTTGTCTCTCATATGTTCTTTATGGGCCACATCAAGAACATAGGCTTGGATAGCTTTTTCCTTTAATGAAAACATATTGTCTCCTCTTATTTATCATTTTAAATGTGTTTGCTTATTTGAAATAGTGACAAAAAAAGCAACTAGTACAGCAGAAATCTGTAAGGGAGAAAATGCTGTATATGTTTTACAGCAGCAACAAATATGGCAGAAATGCACAGACTGCAGCTGTTTTGCTCAACATCTGAGTACTAATCATCCAGCTACTTAACTGCAGTTGTCAATTTTACTAAAAGGTTTAAAGGGGCTGCGTGTCTCGGAAACCGTCAGCATACGTTGTAGCTAAATGACTGAGACAGTGCTTCATTTGGAGCTGCTGAGCATCAACATCTTATTTCTAACGCGGATTTAAGGAGTATTTGCTTTAAATTAGCTAAAAAGATCAGACATACTTTTCACATATTGTAATGTTTTATGGTTTTTCATCATTCTGTGTAAATGTTGTATGAAAACTCAGAAGTAAACAAAGAAAATAAAGAAGTAAATGAAACAAATGAGATAAACATACACACATGTTCTGGTAACATTTGATCAATCTGGTAATTTTTGGGGGGTGCTTTTCAAATCTTCTTAGTTGTCATGTTAAAGCACTGCTAACTTCAGGTCTTTTTTACTGTAATTCTTGGTATATCAGTTCTTAAGTTTTCATTTTTTTTTCTTAAGTTCTGATTAAAATCAGTTTACCACTTCTTTCCACCAGTCTTCTCCAGTCCTATTTTTTACCTACTATGCTTCTAAAACGTGCCAAGCTCAGTAGTTTAGTTTGTACCAGACAGGAAATCAGGCGTTCGTAAAAAGTAAAATACCCGGAAGTTTCAAAATAAAAGACACGTGCAGATTTCTGTTTGCTTGACTATGAAAAAATAGAGTACCTGTGATGGATTTGAAGTCTGTAGGTGCTGTGACATTTCAACTGTTTGGTCAACTGGTTGTTTTTAAATGTGTTTTAGAAATGAACTTGACTGAGTTTACAGGAAAAACAAATCCTGATTGGGCTGTACGGAGGAGAAGAGTGGCGACGAGTCAACGCACATGGTATGAAGAGCAAACACTGCTCCATTTAGAGTTTCACTCAAAAACAATCTCTAATTGCTTTAGATAAACAAAGAGAATCACATTTTTCAAATTACAATATCAAAGAATTGTTAATAATAAATTAAAGATTTGCCTCAGCAGTAGGACATGTTAATCTATTAGACCGTGTTAGGCCGTGTTTTACCTTGGGACCGATGATGGCGTTCGATCCCTCACTCCTAAATTCTTGGCAGAATTCTGAACTCTTGCTCCCTAAAAGATAAAGAGACATAAAAAATTAGTGGGATCATGATGAGAGCGTAAAACACAATACAATAATTGTATAATCAAAGCTGAAAACACTTTTGCACTTTAGCTTTTTAAATTAGAAAATAAGAGAAATGAAGGTGAAACAGATGATGAGCAATATAATCCTCTTTTTACTCCCAGGTGTTATACAGCAGGTGAACACAGAGGCAATCCAAGGTGCCTACAGTGACCAATTCTTTTATTTGTTTTTTAATCAGGAGGAACTGAAAAACATTCAGAATTTATTGATTTTACAGATTGAAGTCGCATTAGTTCACAAGTTCTGTTTGGCCTACTTTCAGACTCTTTTTCTTTTTCATCATAAATTCCAAAACAAAGGAGGCTCATATTGTGAAAGTATATTGGGCCAATGGTGCCCTTTGATTGGACTCCACCTCGGCTAAAGCACGTCTCTGGTGACAGTTTAACTTTAATGATGTGAGTTTCTCCCAGTGACATCGGTTCCTGTCAGGTTCACGATGATTGACGGTGAAAACCAAGAGAAAATGTATAAATTATAGGCTGAATTTCATCCTATAAATATTTGAAGATGTAAAATAGATTTTACGATGGTCACATTGAAAACCTGGAATTTCAACTATTCCTGTGTGCGTTGTTTTTCTTTTTAATGATCAAAACAAAACTGAAAATGCAGGGTGAGTCTTTGGAAGATGAATGAGGATGTGCGTGCATGTTTTGCACGGTTTTATTATGCAGTCAGACAGATTTTGAAAGTCCCTTTATTTTTCTGGCTTTTTGCAGAGTCTGCAGATCCTTATAGAGTTGCAGGACTTTCAATTTGCTGCAGACAGATGAACACCTGCACTCTCTGTCCCATACTCCTCTACATCTGTGCTACTCAGATGTAAGCAAAAAAAAAAAAAATCACACACAAATAAAATTTTAAAGGGGTCATCACCATTTTCTCTTTTGAGAGAGCGAGAGCGAGAGCGAGAGAGAAGTGCATTAGCTGACCTCTTGGTTACAACTCTGCAATCTTACTGTCGTCTCAGAGTTACATCCTGACAAACGGATAGCATCAGCAATTATTCGATTCCTATCACAGTCATCCATTCTCTTGCTTCCAGACAGCGATAGCCCCTAACGTCAGTGAAGGACACAGCACCAAGAGAATATCTGTTAAAATATAATGTAAGATGACCTCTTTTTTTTGTCTTAATTTCAGCAAGAAGTCTTCACGAAATCTCAGATTTTTAACATATGCAGTTGAACTTATTTGCTATTTCCTAGCCAAAGAAGATCTAAAAGGAAGAAGAATTCCACTTTTGAATCCACTTACAAGCTAATAATATAAAAAGCAGTAATGAGACACATATTTGTCTGTATTGTAAAAGGACACAAAGATTAAAGGCTTAGCATTCTTTTAAGGTAGCCATCTTTCTTCTCACTTTTCATACCACTTTTAAACTAAGGCCATCTTGTGTTATAAGTGCATTATACTGTATATGACTCTCAGTTACAACAACATTAAATTGTAGCTCAATATTTGTAGCACGGACTGAGTTACAGCTATTTTTGTTTTCTAAGGTTAGCAGTGGTGGATATCTTCAATTGGATTAAATAAGAACAAATCCTTGATATACTGATACTTCAGTATAAAAAACATTAAACAAGATTTTACGCTTGACAAACCTAAAAATCTTTGAAACTCTACGGAGACTCTTTTAATAGAAGAGTTCTTGAAGAGAAACACAGAATTCTTACAGAAAGTCTTTACACTTTACAATCATCACCAAGTCTGAGAAATGTCACAAACAGCAACACCTTCTAAGGACGTTCAACTAAATTCTGTTTATGTAACATCCAAAAATATTTGCCTGTAGATTTCTTTATGTTTATTCCTATTAAACATTATCAAAAATGGAAATGAATGTTTATTATAGATAAAATGAATGAAATGTGTTAACATCTTGCTAGTTAGATGTAAAACATTTGTATACACCTCAGCTTGATGACTGGGGCCTTCTGCGATCTGATGATGCTCTGATAACTGTGAAAACGTGTGACTCTTCCACGAGGAAGAAGAGGTGTCATTAGTTTCGTCATTTGATGTCTAAAATCATGGAAACACACACAGATGCACCAGAATTTGGTCCTGTCATTTCAAAAGGTTTGCACAAGTTGGTTTCCCATCATACTTTGGTCCTTATTACATGATAAAACAAACACATAGAACAGATTTGACTTTATTCTTCTCTCTTTCTTAACTGAACGTTCTAAAAAAAATGAAAAACTGATCTTATATTCCAGTTGTGGCCTTACGGCTGCAACCCCATTTTGCTTGGACAGGAAATTTAACACCTTTAGATAGACTCTTGATCAGCTTCTCCCCTGAAAGCAGCTACACAGCTCTATCAGTCACAGCAGTTAGAAAGAGTTTGAGCTGAAGGCCAAGATCTGGTCATGGCTGGGGGTTTTTATTGGTGAACATTTCTACTTGTCAATATATATGATGGAAAGTCCATCTTTGACCTGAAAAAGACAAGCAAATAAGTTGAAAGTAATTGTTCTCTGGACTAGTACTTTGTAGGTTATATAAAAGGGGTATTTTATATTTTCTAATGTGGTGGGAAGTATTTTTATGACCATTTTCCTAAGAGAAAGCAGGCGGTAAATCTTTGAAAAGACGAGGTTGAGGATCATCTCAGGGACTTGCTGCTGTGGGCTTCATGTTTCAGAGATTTACACCTAAACCAGTAAACACCATTATGAACTTAGTGACTTTGCCGCCATATTTAGTGAGCAACTGGTGTTATTGGAGATTTTCATTGACTCCAATTTGAAAGCCTGTTTTGATCCTCCATTTTTCAGAGTGCAGGTGAACCCGTCCTCTGCTTGTTCAGACTGGATATTAATGTCAAAGACAAAATGAATATAAATAAATGAATGAATAGGTGCAACGCTCCCGGTCCCAATCCTGGATAAAGAAAGTGGGTCGACATAATAAATCAACACCAAAATCGATAGAAACTTCCTTTGTAGTTTTAAACATACTGAAGTTGTTTTTTACTCACTTCCTGATTGTTGACTCTAAGTGAGTTTGCTAAATGTTTCATTACTCTAAATTGTGCTGATTATGGTTTTAATTTCAGCTACAAAACCAACATCACAAAATAGAGACATGTAGCTGTTAAGAAGCTCTAAGAATACTGATAATTGTTTTATCTTCTAAAACGGTCCAATTTATCAAGGGCTATTACATTTTAGGTTCTAGTTCTTCTTCTGCTCCAGCGAACCTGATTTGAATCAGTGGGTAATTAACAGGCGTCTGAACAGGTAATTCAATCATTAAATCAGGTGTTTGTGAGCAGGGAACTACTAAAACATGCAGGATATTGGCCCTCGAAGGCCAGGGTTGAATATGTTCTATAATATTGGATCTCTGACAAACGATATCTGAGAAATAACATTGAGGACGCAGTCGACTATGAACCACCTGTCCTCATAAGAAACTCCATCTATATTTTACTCAGCCAAACCTGCTACTATCAGATAGAATAGAAACAGCAACGGTGCAGTGAATCAAAAGAAATTCACTTCCTGACAGAAAACATCAACACGGGGTCAGTCACGAAAAACGCTGCAAGAAAAAAGGTTTAACACAAATAAAAAGGAAAACTACTACACCAAACTTTTGGTTCAGGTTGGTGATTTCTGCTGGTGACAGAAATGTTTGAGTTTCTCTTCTTATCCTCACAAGAAATAGAATTTATTTGGATATATGTAAAACACATACCTGTTTCCTCATGACATCAGTGGCCTGCATGATGCAGCGAGGCGGAAGGCCGTGGTTACGAGCCAACAGGATGGCCTGCTCCAGCGTTACGCTCAGAGTGCAGCTGAGGGTCAGACAAAAACACAATAAAAAGCCTAAAGGTGAGACTCGGATCACGTCAAATTCTTTTCTCACTCTAACTGAATGGTGAATGTAGCTTTTAGTCTAAAATAAGGTAATTAAATTGGAATTAAAAACAATTATCTTCCTTTTTGAATCATGCTATATGATTATATTGAGCCCTGATGTTTGGAACAAGAAATTAATCTGAATTAAGAGCTTCAAACTTCTGCATATCTGCAAGAAGAAAACAAACAGAAAAGGAAACACTGCATGTTGATTCTCTGGTACACTTTCTGTGAGCACATTTTGGTTCTTTTGCACCTTGTCATTACCATCATGTTCCATCTGTTTGGTCTTTGCTCATCTCCTCACTAATGAATCATTTCACTTGCCTTCACTCCCAATGAAAAGTCAATCACAGCAAGCAAACATACAGCATTGTGTTAATAAAAGCATCACTTTAGACCGAGCAGAAGGAGGAAATTGAAGCTAGCGGTTGACTGACAGCACCTGAGGAGACTTCTCAAGATTTAATGCAGAGGAAAGGGGTCCAAGGACAAGTCAGTGTGTCTCCTGTGGCAGACACGATGGGCTTTCATAGTCATAAGTGTATGGGATGTGTATAAAATGAGAACTGACATGAGCCTGTGATTCATTAGTTACGACAAACTTTCTTTCTCCCCATAGTTTTCTCTTCTATGTCCTAAAACACTAATTTTTTGTTAAATAAATGAGGCACGTGGCTAAATCCATTGAGAGTTAATGACAAGTGTCAAGGCTGCTGGGTGACCTTTCTATTATAACAAGCAGCACCAGCACATCGATCCATTGTCTCTTCACTGCAAATTAAACTGTCCAAAGTGTCATTTAATAACAACGCTTTGGAGTTCCTAAGAAATCGGAGCCCTTTGTTTATCATCTCATACTCTCTCGGTAGGATTTAACACTTATTGTGAGAAGGAAAAAAAAACAGTATGCAGTGGGGGAGCAACTCATGCCAGAAGTTGTTATTTGAAGTCAATCAGATCAAGATTTAAAAGTCTCCTTGGGTTTCAGTTGCATAATTTTATGACAGCCTGACATGACAAAAGTAATGAGCCCAACAAATCATCTGCAGAGTGATATCACAGTAAAGAGTTCCAAAAGATGGGCCACCCTAGAATATTTTGAGCACCCATTTTGGGTCTTAACACACTCATAAAGTGAGTGGGGGGGAGAGACACCCAAGGAGGATCTTTAAATATCTTGTCAGCTTGAGCAGGAGGAAGGAACTGCACAAAATCAGCTGTGTGTGAAGCTGCACAGTTCCCAGTTTCATTAAGGCTGGAGAGATAGTAAGAGATGATTTATATCCATCTGTTTTATGTCGCTCCAACACATATCCCATTTACAATCTGTGTTTCTCAAGAGTTTTCACGCTGATAAATGAGAGGAAATAGAGGAAGATGAACATGGAAGGAAGGTTGAAAAGGGCAAGAATGAAAATAAACAGTAGCTACATTAACAAAGTAAGAGCTAAAGAAATTTGGAATATTTTTTAAAGGATGCCAAAGCAGCTAATTCCTGAAATTCAAACCCACGTCAGCGTTTTTCCTGTAAAGGTCAATATTAATTTAGGCCCTGTGTTTTAATGCATACACTGAATAAGAAAAGTGGAAATCAAATGTGATCAAAAGAAAATGTTTAAACTGCGGCTTGTTAGGGTTACCATGGTAACCACACACCTGTGTCTCTTCTTCTATGTCAGCACTCTAAATGAGACACGCTGCCTGAAATACAAATTAGTAATTGAGCTTTAAATAAACATTAACAGTGTAAAACCTGTTAGTTGTATTGAAAAGATTCTTGAGTCATAAATGAAAAAAAACATCTGGTCAGTACATGTACATTTTGATGTGTATCTAAAGTATTTTTTATAGGTGATAAAATAATTTACAAATACCCAAACCTTGCAGTTTATGTTAAAGGTCCTGTATCCTGCTATTTTACAGCTTTCAACATCTGGGATAGGCCCATATATGATAAAATCTTCCCTTTGGTGTTATATAGTATTCATTTGTTCTAAATACAACTTAATGTATATTCTCGAATTATTCTCAGACCAGGAAGTAAAACACTCAGTTTACCTAAAATCCCATCTCTTCCCCAGGCCCCTCCTCGTGAGTGCTGCCCCTCGAGCTGCCTGAATAAAACGGTGAATAAATTCCTGTAACTCTTGAAGCCAAATGCACATTTTCACTGAGACATTTTTAGAAAGTAAAATACTGCAAAATGATGCTTAGTGTCTTGCTTCAGACTCCATCAGCTCGGGGCGCATGTGTTTAATCTGCAGGGGCAGCGCGGACATGCCGGGCAGGTCCTGGTGTAACATTGTTACATCACTTTGTTACAGTCAGTCGTTTCATAGAAACAATCAAACTGCCAGCTCAAAGATGCAAAGTCTTACTTTCTGTGATCCGTTTATGCCCCTTCTCTACGCGGGTTAGCACGAACAAGAACAGGATGGCTGTGTATTCATTACCATCTCGGGAATGTGGACGCAGGTGAGGGCATGAGCGTGCTCAGTTTAGCAAGTGGCATGAAAGGTCTGTGATGTCATTCATATTTGGACACAAGAGAAGTAAACAAACGAGGACTTGTGCATTGAGAGCGTGAGGACGTTGCGATATTTTTGTACTTCCTACTCGGACTTTGGCTCTTTCTGAAGAACATGCGAGAAGATGTTGTATTTGAGGTCGATCAGGCGCCAATCTATGACATCACATTGTTACTGTATATGTATATTTCTCATTTCAGTGCTTGATGAGTGCTTTCTTTGGTAGTTAATTCCCCCCCCCAAAAAACAATCAGTGTTTAGGCAAATGAGGAAATAACTCATGTGCACACCACCAGGCCAACCAGTGGCTACCATTAAGTAGGTAGGCGTGTCACTGACGTCACTTTACTGGATCAATCAGTCCATAGATGGGTGTGTTGGGTTGCTTTGATACGCATCAGACCGAGGCAGAAGTAGTCCCCAAAAAGGGGTCAGGTCCAAAAAAGGCGCCAGAACGGGTCTGAACCTACCCATTCGGTTCTGTACTGACCCTAGTGGAAAAGGGGCAATAGACTCTGATTGTGGTTTCTACTGCACAGTCTGTCTGGGATATGTGGAATCCTTCTTCTTCTTCTTGTAAATTTTGTTGACTCTGTATAATCCTTCACATTTTAATGTATGAGTTTCTCTAAAGCTGTGAGTGAAGTGAACTGAAAATTGTGACAGAAATCGAAGATTAATGAGTGAATAGTAATGAGAGTGTTTCAATGCTAATGCAATGGCACCATTAATAATGAATGGAAACAAAGGAAATGTTCAGGTAAGGAAAGTTAAACCCTTGGACTGTGAAGAGCCTCCTGTTTGGTGAAGCTGTCCCAGCTTGCTGTCAGACAGTAAACTACGCGTTTCTTAAAGGTGATGGGAGAAATCTGGAGAGTAAATTCCAATCTGCTGATGCCCCCAAAATGTCCCACTTTTACTCTTATTAAAAATCATCCATCAAGGCAGTTAATCCAATCAATAGTGTCTGAGAAGGGTGCCACACTGATAAAGCAACATCCACATTACTAATCAAGTGCTTTGGGTCCAATGAAGGTTCAGTTATTAAAGATTTTATTTGTATGCTCACACGTTATATTTCAATACTCATTTGAGATTGCACAAAGGATGAGCATAAATTTTCACATCATTTGAGTCGGGTTGTATATAGAGCTCTGGTTTGGTTTATGACTTGGATTGTGAGGATCTAACATTTGTGATTTACTTTCTTATGATCGTGACTCCTGATTCTGCAGCTTTTGAAGGTGAAACAGCTTTTAAAGTACACAAGTAATAAAACACTACTTGTCACCTGCTATGTTATGTTACATTTTGCCTCCCTGTCAGGGGGGTGAGTTGTGACTACCGTGTGTAATTGCACAGATGCATGCAAAGATAGAGAGACACACACAGAGGCTGGAGGGTTAATAAAGTAGCAGAACTCATTGCACAGACAGGAACTTTCTATCAGAGCTCAGGGAAGCGGGCGGTTCCCTCTGCAGCACTTTATCAAGCCATCAGTCATATATACAGTAAATGCATGAACCCATAGGTGTGAGGCTCTGTGTGTGTATGTGTGTGTGAGAGATGGAGACAAAAAGATATGGAAACTGTCACAGGGTGAAGAAAGAGGGCATCGAGGGAGATGGGTGGACAGGTGGAGGAGAAGAGATGAAGATGAAAGCTGGAAGTGGAAATCAGTGATGACAAACGATCAAGATATTTCTGTCCTTATGCACTGATGAATGGTGCCCTCAGCAGCAGGTGAATTAGGCAGCCATGTGTAGAATTCAATGAGAATGAAAGTAATTGACCTGTCGACTTACCGTGTAAAGTGCTAGGCTAACTTACAGTCACTAATTTTCTATTCACAGGGATATTCCTGCAGAAGTAGGGTTCTAATGAGAGGTAAAAGTGCCGCACGCTCACCGATGAACGCCGCTATTGCACATGACAATGTGCGTGGCTCCCAGACGCGAGCAAAGCTCAGAAGCCACAGTGAGCAGGCCGACGCCAGAGGCCCCACAGGCAGTATACTGACAGGCAGCGGTGCGGCGGCAGCTGATGAAACTCTCCATCAGACGGTAGAGCTCTTCCAGAGCATTCAGGGGTCGCATTAACTGGACAGAAGCAAATGCAGAGATGGTAAAGGAAGATACAAAAATCAAGCCTGTAACTCACTGGGCTGCAACTGTTGGTGAGAAATTATGAATGAGTTGGATGCTTCTCAAATTTTTAACAAGTTCAAGAACTTCAAAATAAAAAATAGTCATTGTGGGGCATCTGGAATCTTTTTCTATGTGACACAACTTTGGTAGGAGTCAGCTACCCTCTGAAACTAAGTTTACCTGATTGAAAACTAGAAAAAACAATGTAATATTTTCAATGTAACAAAATTGCAAACAAAATGAGGATAAATTTAGACTAAATTAAAACCTAATTAAGAGAGTTTGTGACTAACTTGCACCAGGAAAAGTTGCAAAACATTCAGCCAAATGTTGCAAACATAATAATTTATTTGCAGTTTTGACATATGCAAAACTGCTGCAAGTGATTCCAAATGAAAATTAGCAATTTTATCCAACAAGTAAGTCTCCAACATTTGCAGTCCTGAGAGATGTAGGCTTAACAAGCAGGCTTATACTGCAGATTGTCCAACGCTTTAGAATATCTTTAGCATTTATTTGTTTAGTTTAATTTCCATACAATATCAAGGTTTTTAGTGGTGGCTGCAGTAAAAACCCGGGTCAGTTCCACTTTGTGGTATCACAAATAGTGAAAGATTATTTGTACCTTATCTATGAGTGCAGCTTTGGGTGCAGCACTGGGCGGCATGTTGGACTGATCGAGACAAAAGGCCCTGAAAAAGAGAAGGCATTTCGCAATGAGACACCAAACTGGATGTAGCGAACACAGTTATTTATTTATTTATTGATCAGCGGGGGACAAGATTTTCTTTTTAGTTCAGCACCACCATTCTGTGAAATCAAAACCATTTCTCTGCATCATTAGGTCATCAGAAACACTGGCTGTCTCTCTGGAAAAACTAGGCCACCTGCTTATTATGGAGAACCAGCCTGAGACTATCAATCATTGGAGTAAGTTGGGCACAGTGAGGCAGAAACACAGACTAAGCATCTCTTGTCCCGGGCATCGTTCCAAATGCCACTGCTTTATTCATTCACACAGTACAGTCAGTCAGTTTTGTGGTGTTGTCTTTCTTTCCTCCACGAGAGGCAGTGGTGTCTGCGTGCCGTGGTACAGTCTGCCGCAATGAATCCATCCAAGGCTTAGTGCTCCTGGTGCAAACTCAGCACTATGTGACTCCTTCAAATCTCAGCATTCCAGAAGGAAACTAAATATAGAAACACTACAACACATTAAAGCTGTTTTAAAAAAATACTTCTATACTTCTTTCCAGGCGCTACATATAACATACAGTCATTTTGTAATAATATATGATTTCACACATGTATTAATGGAGCTCATCTCATTTATCTGCGTTGATTCTATTTTAAAGTGATTCAAATCAGACTGATGAGGAATTAATTATAAATGTGATTATACCTCCGGACATGATATTAATGATGTCCATTAATCAAAGCAGAGCTGTCATTTCCCAGACTTGGTCCTGTTACCATAATAAAAAAATCAGCTTAATATGAAAAATAATTGCAAAAATAAACATATGGTAACTCTATATTTCAGTTATGAGAAATATTCTACCACCCACGGAAGCTATACAGAACTAATACCTGCAGCTGGATAATGAGACTACAAGTCTCAAGAGTGAGCAACTTTATCAACGCTTCCTCTCATACTCAGTTCTGAGCTAATGATGAGTCACTTAACATTTTACATATTCACTTGTGGCAGCTTTCCAGGTATTTAATCCCCATCTGCCAAATTATATGTGAACTTCATCGCATGCTCCATAAAGTGGCAATAAGCAGAGTTTGGTTCAGGGTTCAGATGGAGGTAATAGTCCTTGTAATTGATTTAAAATGGCTTCTCACTCAAAAGATGCAACAGAGGGGAGGTTAGACAGAGTAGAATAAACACCTAATATACACAAAGAAATCAGAAAGAACCCTGAGAGGTGAAAACACAACAAAAAGTCATGTTGCGTATTTTTCAGGATGTTTCGTTGTATGGTTCTTCACATCGGATGGCAATGTGGCCACGTTCTACACAACACATCGGCTGTTGATGTCTTGACAATCGTAATGCTGCCGTGCTCCCAGTTGTCTGACCATGACAAAGTTAAAGGAAAGCTAAACACCAAAAACTTTGTTTGGTTGTTGATAAAATAATGCAGCGGTGGTGGAAAATAATGAGCGCAGTGGTCAAGATGGGGTCAATGAGGTCAGTCCTTCTTTTAATTTTTGAAGACTGAGACGCGCAAGTACAGTGGGGCAAAAAAGTATTTAGTCAGCCACCAATTGTGTAAGTTCTCCCACTTAAAAAGATCAGAGAGGCCTGTAATTTTCATCATAGGTATACCTCAACTATGAGAGACAAAATGAGGAAATAAAAACCAGAAAATCACATTATCTGATTTTTAAAGATTTTATTTGCAAATTATGGTGGAAAATAAGTATTTGGTCAATAACAAAAGTTAATCTCAATACTTTGTTATATAGCCTTTGTTGGCAATGACAGAGGTCAAACGTTTTCTGTAAGTCTTCACAAGGTTTTCACACACTGTTGCTGGTATTTTGGCCCATTCCTCCATGCAGATCTCCTCTAGAGCAGTGATGTTTTGGGGCTGACGCTGGGCAACACGGACTTTCAACTCCCTCCAGAGATTTTCTATGGGGTTGAGATCTGGAGACTGGCTAGGCCACTCCAGGACCTTGAAATGCTTCTTACGAAGCCACTCCTTCGTTGCCCGGGCGGTGTGTTTGGGATCATTGTCATGCTGAAAGACTCAGCCACGTCTCATTTTCAGTGCCCTTGCTGATGGAAGGAGGTTTTCACTCAAAATCTTAAGATACATGGCCCCATTCATTCTTTCCTTTACACGGATCAGTTGTCCTGGTCCCCTTGCAGAAAAACAGCCCCAAAGCATGATGTTTCCACCCCCATGCTTTACAGTAGGTATGGTGTTCTTTGGATCCAACTCAGCATTCTTTCCCCTCCAAACATGACAAGTTGAGCTTCTACCAAAAAGTTCTATTTTGGTTTCATCTGACCATATGATGTTCTCCCAATCCTCTTCTGGATCATCCAAATGCTCTCTAGCAAACCGCAGACGGGCCTGGACGTGTCCTGGCTTCAGCAGGGGGACACGTCTGGCACTGCAGGATTTGAGTCCCTGGCGGCGTAGTGTGTTACTGATGGTAGCCTTTGTTACTTTGGTCCCAGCTCTCTGCAGGTCATTCACTAGGTCCCTCCGTGTGGTTCTGGGATTTTTGCTCACCGTTCTTGTGATCATTTTGACCCCACGGGGTGAGATCTTGCGTGGAGCCCCAGATCGAGGGAGATTATCAGTGGTCTTGTATGTCTTCCATTTTCTAATAATTGCTCCCACAGTTGATTTCTTCACACCAAGCTGCTTACCTATTGCAGATTCAGTCTTCCCAGCCTGGTGAAGGTCTACAATTTTGTTTCTGGTGTCCTTTGACAGCTCTTTGGTCTTGGCCATAGTGGAGTTTGGAGCGTGACTGTTTGAGGTTGTGGACAGGTGTCTTTTATACTGATAACGAGTTCACACAGGTGCCATTAATACAGGTAACGAGTGGAGGACCGAGGAGCCTCTTAAAGAAGTTACAGGTCTGTGAAAGCCAGAAATCTTACTTGTTTGTAGGTGACCAAATACTTATTTTCCACCATAATTTGCAAATAAATTCTTTAAAAATCAGACAATGTGATTTTCTGGATTTTTTTTCCTCATTTTGTCTCTCATAGTTGAGGTATACCTATGATGAAAATTACAGGCCTCTCTGATCTTTTTAAGTGGGAGAACTTACACAATTGGTGGCTGACTAAATACTTTTTTGCCCCACTGTATGTTTGCTTACCACATCATAGATAGGCTACCACTGCTGCAGCACCAAGACTTTTCAAAGACCATCCAAATTCTAGCCCCAAGTTTTGATTTAATAGTAGTATATATGTGAAGGCAGCCTTAGTAGTACCGCTTCATAAAAGTTGTGCTTTGCAAAACTTAAAATACAGCACGATTTAAAGTGTCCGTTTTAGCTGTAGCATCTTCAGAAATTCACATTTTAAAATATTATTGTTGACTTTTTGCTTGTTTTTGGGTTGTGTTTGATGAAATAGTGTTTATACCTTAAACTAACCCAGATTTGCTGAGATGAAGTATATGTGCACATACTTGCCTGGGTAAGAGAATATGTCTTGTGTTGTAAAGGGGGAGTGGAAAAACAAACCCTAAAATAAATAAAAGTCTAATCCAATCAGCTTAGCTCAGGACAAAGTTTATGTTTTAGACATCATTATCGTCTTATAAGCTCACAAAGTCAGACTGTGAGACCTTTAATTATTGTCAGACAGAATCACTTTATCCAAATTATGTCTGCCATAAACATTTTCATTAGTTAATGCTATAGCTGGCATTCGATTATCACTGGCTTGGTAAATCCTGCCTAGGTTTTAGGTTTTGTTGAAACAGCTGGTTCAATTAAAGTCTTCGTAGTATAAATGAGGAAACACTGAACACAACATAAACTAAAGTTTGTAAGAGGCCGATATCTTTTTTTTTTTTAATAATCTCATCTTTTGCTCTTGTTGCAGAGACAAACAACAAAAAGTCCTACTTCAACTGCGACTTGACAAGATCTGGTCCAACTCATCGCTCAGACTTTTATCTTTACATGATGTAACAGGATCAGTCAAACAGGAGAGTTATTTATAGCATATCATTTCAGCTCCATCTGAATAATATTGTTTAAGCCCCACTTGTTACAGGATGATGACCCCAAGACAATGTAAGAAATCATCCACAATGAAGGTCTTTGCAGGGTCATAGTGACACTGTAGACTCCTCCATGAATAACAGAATTGTCAGGATATTTTAATAACCCTAAGTTAAATAACTATCAAAAAGACCATCAGTCAGACACAGAGGTATGGTTTCAATGAGCTTTGCAAAGGAGAATGCCCCAACCGAGGTGTTGAGACGATTCTGATGTGTTCACCTCTGCATTGCCTTTTTATCCAAAAAGACACGTCCCATCTGGATGGAGCAAGGGAGGGAAACAAGTGTGGGTCAGATAATAAAGTCAGAGTGGAATAAACAACTACACCTGTGGATAAACAACAGGAACAAGTCGTAAACCAACTGGTTTCTAAGACAGAAGTGTTTATACAAGTCAGATCCCTGACTCCTGCAGCATGACTTGTGACCTTTAACCAACATCGTAAAACCTTAAAATCTCCAACAAGAATGATACATCCACAAGGGTTGTAAGTAAAAATAAAATTAATGTAGCTACTTTGTGGTGGTTTATAGCTATAGCAGCAATGTATTGGATTTGTTAAGATTCTGAACAAGAACTGGTCACACTGGTCTTATGCCCCATGTGTTAGTGTGATCTTCTTTATGTAGCTGCATCCTGACATGGTCTGCAAGTGTTGTGTCAGGAAGGGGCAGAGGGAGCAGTGGAACAAGGTGCAGCATCATTATGAGGACTTGCAGCTGATGTACAGAGCGTGATAAGGGAGCAGGAGAGCATATTAAGGATGAGGAAAGTTTTCAAAATGTAGCAGTCCATCATCACACCAAATTAGGTTTTCCCAAATGAGGGTTGGTTACTGAATACTGAAGGTCATGTAGAGCACAGCAGGGTCTAGATTCACCATGGAGGGACCTTATCGGTTTCAGGCAAAATCGAGGACCTTATTTTGCCCTTAAACATCTTTTTTTGTAGAAGTAGAGTCATGACTCCTTTTGAACATCTGTCCCAATAATCAGATTACATGTGAGCTATGGAAGATTTGCTTTAAAATCTCCTGAGATGTGTCAGAATTTTGGAAACAACGACCCTTAAAAATCACTGATTACAGATGTCATAGTTTTTAAGGCCACACCAATCAGAGTGTAAACATATGGGTTATAGTTAAACCTGCTTTGTTTCTGTCCAGAGGGGTTCTCATATTCTCACTTCAGATTCTGCAGGTTTTAAATAACACTCTTTAGCTGGATGCTTGGTCACATTTTGAAATAGTTCTGCCACACTTAAACAATCATAACTTCTATTCTTGATTTTCCAAGCTTCTATTTTAAAATATTCTGCCATTTAAAACCCACAGATCACAATATAATAACCACATGAAACAAAGAAACAAGTTACATAGACTGTTTTTGAACAGGCTTGTCATACTGCTACGTGCACAACCCTCTTCATATATTTGCTTTTAGTGGAGACAAGATATATAAAGACAGCCAAAGGTAAAGCCTGCTTGTAGCTCTTTCAGCAATAACTAAAACACCACTAACTAAACACATGCACACACACACACACACACACACACACTCTAGCCAATAGGCTTTCACATGAGTCCCTAATGGAGACTTTGGCTGCAAGCCAAAGATGACCAGCTCTGCACGTAGCTTGTTTTATTTTATTGAGCCAAGGAGAACAGTCAGTTTACTTTGTTTCTGCTTCCTTCATGACAATCGGACACTTGAGGCTCTTTAGAATGCGAGAACAAAAGTAGTCAGCTGTGCAAAAAAGAAAAAAAATAAGGAACAGATGTGTTTAAAGGAGCAATGTGGGAATGGCCAACACATCATCTTCAGAAAAAAGACAGAAGAAACATAAATGATCCATGAAATACCAAGAGATGTGGGAAAACACTTAAAATTGGAAATATTTTGAGTTCACACCCACAGGAATAATGAAACATGAGTAAATGACCTAAAATTTCTGACACCACTGTAAATCTATGACCCAACAGAGGTCCTCGTAAATCACCCATGAGTCCATGATGAATGACACTCACTTATGAAATTCTTCACAAATCCCTGATGTGTGTGGGAAAGATGTCTGGGAGCTAATGAGGGCTTCCAAGAGGCTTTAAATACCCCACAGTAATGCTGCTGAGGTGACAGCAAGCGGAGGGAACCTTACCTTGGGCCGCCTTTTTTTATTAAAACAGACATTTATATGTATACTATGTGTTAAAACTTAATATAAATGTATGTGTCAGTAGATACAATCACCAGATCCATCTGTTAACTTGACCTGCTGTTTTTTGGTTCCCAGAGTTCTCCTTGTACTCCAGCTTGGTTTGTAACTTTTGCTTTGCTGTTCTGCCAGCATTTTATTTTCCCGCTTTGTTCCTGTCATCAGCACTTTGGTCACCATGTCCACACTTTTGGGTCATTTTAGGTGAAAAAAGAAAGATGCAAAAGACTTTGCTGAGTCAAAACTGAAAGTCACATTTGCTAAAAGAATGAGGGAAAGGACCAATTGGGTGATTAATGAAGCAGGCACTGAACCTTAACACAGATTGAACTATGTTCTGATATGAAATGGGGTATAATGTCATATACTGTAACTCAAAATGAATGTTAAACTTTTATGTTAAGGGCTGTGGAGAAGAGTTCTTATTAAGAGAAATGTTTTACTATGTCATCTTATGTGATCTTACAATAGTCGTGTGCTTTTCATTACTATATTTTTGACTTGGATTAAAGATTGTACTTTTAAGAGGTGTAAATTTAATAGCTATGTAGATCATGCAAGCTCTTCGTTAACCATTTTCTTTCAGGTTGTTATTATACTAGATGTTCAGTGGAAAATTACTGACACTAGTTAAGTTTCACTTTCCTTAAGTTTCACTTAAGAACTCCAATAAACCAGGCAATACAAGGAAGGCAGATCAGATCTCTCCGGTGCCCAGCGAGGTACGTGTATTGATCTCCAGAATGCATTCGGTACTTTGAGAGAATTGTTTAATAAAGCTGTGTTTCGAGGTCTTAACCAGCTTGTCTCTTTTCTGATCCTGAACTCGGTGAAGTCTTTTGGTACTTGACTTCAACAGGGCCTAAAACAACGAAACAAATTGGCATCATAAACATGCTATTCTTAAAAGTCAGCATCAGCAATTCCAAAACCCTAACCAGGTTGAATTTAATAAGCATTTAGTTTTCTATTTAATCCAAATAAAGTATGCCTCAGCAGAATATTTATCACCTCACTTGAGCAAAGACTAAGAGCACAAATGGCTTAAAGGGTGGTGGAGGCAGAAAACTGTTTGACTAACAAACCGTGAAATTCAAAGTTAAAAGGATTTATGTAATTGGCTAAACAGGGCTGTATATCAAAGTTTATAAATTATCCTTCAGACACCATATCACTATCATACATCATTTTTAAGATGTTGTGGTATTTTATCAACTTGATAATTGAATAAACTTAAAGATTTTCATAACAGCTTTGAGTTCAAATGAAATATTAAAGTTTTAATCTGTCAGCTAACAACTTTCTTTGTTTCTTCTTCAATGTTTCAGATCATCAAATCATTTAATATCAGATAATTATAACTTGAGTAAAGACAAAATGCAATTTTTAAATGATGTTTTGATTTATTAAGGGAAAATAATGACGCGTAAAAAAGTAAAAACCCCTATTCACAAACAGAACAGACTGGTCAACCAAATTACTAGAGCTCATCAACAACCCATCCAAGAGGTCACAATAGAACCCAGAACAACATCTAAAGCTCTGCAGGACTCAGTGTTCAACCAAAAAGAAACACAACACAAAGGCTCATCTTGAAATTTCCCCCAAAAACATCCTGATGACTCTTGAGACTTTTGAGAAAACATTCTGTGGACCGATGAGATAAAAGTAAAACTTTTAGAAGGTGTGTGTATCATGACATCTGCTGTAGAACCAACACTGTATTTCAGAAAAAGAGCATCAGACTGTCAAACACAGCAGAGGAAGTATGATGGTCTGGAGCTGCTTCAGGACTTCAACATCTCACCGTGATTGATGAAACCATGAATTCAGCTCTCTACCAGAACATCCTGAAGGGGAATCTACACCCATCAGTTTATGACCTTAAGCTCAAGAGCACTTGGGTTCTGCAGCAGGTCAATGATCTGAAGCACACCAGCAAGTCCAATACTAAATGGCAAAACAAAGGTTTTAGAGAAGACTGGTCCAAATATGGACTTAAACCTGATTGAGATGCTGTAGCATGACCTTAAACAGAATGTAGACAATGTAGCTGGTCCTTAAACAAGTTGTTCATGGTCAAAAAACCTCCAGTGTGGCAAAAATGGTGGTACAAATGTTCCTCCACCTCAATGTGAAACACTCAGTTATCAGAGACATTTGATTGCATGAACAGTTATTCGGTTTTAGGGTCAATTACTTTTTCACACTTGGTGTGTACAGTTTAATCAATACATTTTATACTTCCATAAACACAATCCTCATTTATCTACCTGAGTTATCTCAATCTCATATAAAAAAATGATGATCTGAAACATTTCAGTGTGACAAAAAACAGCAAAACTCTGTAAGGGGGCCAATACTTTTGCACAATGATGTACCTCTATACTCTTATACTTTACTCTTAAATCAACAGAACACAAGAATGCAAGAGGAAAACTATGTGCCTTCTTGAAATGTTCTGTCAATAAAAACAAAATATGATGAAAATAGAAGTCTGTCAGAATAATACATCTGCTGACTGTTCTGGTGCTCCCTCGTCTGCTCTACCCTATTCGCTCCACACTCTCCTCATTCCACTCAGGAGATCCCTTCTGAGGTAAAAGATGCATTCTCCATGTTTCTAACAAAATAAGGAACATATAATCTGAAATATTTAGTATTAAGCTGACAAAAAATGTTTATTTGCTTGATTAAAACCATCTACAGTGGGAGATTTTTAACATTTGTCTTTATATCATCAGGAACCTATTTAGCTTTGAAACGACTGTAACTTTAACTTTGTGTGGATCTTTGAATCACTGAACACAAACCTGCAGCTCATTCAGTTCAGTAATGTGTCTGTCTTTGTCAGTCGGCCTCCGGCTCTGGCCCACAGCGCTGGTTTAACCCAACAGTGCTGTGGCTTGGCTCCAAACATAACGAGGTGTCTGAGGTTGGAGAGCGGCAATGGGGAGCAAAGTGACATCACAGCCTGGTCTGTGGTCAGCCGAAAGACAGATGGCAGCCGTGGGGAACGAAAGCTACTGGTAAAGTTACACAGAGAGAGACCCCTAACTGAAAAACCAACAGGGTTTATGTTTTTACTACATCTCAAACAAACAAAAAACTCTGTGTTGGAGTAAGATTTGTTGCTTTTTGAAGTTTAGAGGTTTTTTTTAAAGCATGTTTGTTTTCTTTGTGCTGAATGAAGATTAATCTTGAATATATGCCTGTAGAAATAAAACTGTAGCAAATAAAAGATCATTTATGCTCAGCTTTTCTTGCTCTATCCTTTAAAACAGTTTCTTTCCTTTCATGTAGATGGTTGATTTATTTGTTGATTGTATTACGTGTTTGTCGCCACACTAAAACACAGCACGTCTTAAATATTTAAAGTGTGTTTTTGAGTTGAAACGATGTGTAAATAGTAAAGAAAAATATGGATTGTGCTTGCACAACATTACCACCATAAACTAATCCTGCATTAGGTTAAATTCCAGAGTTCAGTTACATTTAGGGCTTTCTGCACAGATGCATGTAAAACTAATAGCCACTGATTCTGTCCCCTGCACTGCAACATGTGCTCAGTATGAGACCCCAAGGTGTCTCAAGAGCTCAGAGGGGGAACAAGAATCAGATTGGGATGATCATCTGTGCTGTGATGCGACAGGCTCTGTTGAAAAGGGTCACACACACGTCAGGATCCGACATCAGTAACTCCATGAGAGATTTCTTAACTGATTTTGGTCTCTTTATCTTTCTCTCTTCCTTCTGATCTGATCTGGCTGTGATGTTTGTTTGCATCCACGATGACACTGACACTGACTGTGTTAGACTGGGAGAACTTAAAACCTGTGGAATTGATTTTAGTTCAAATATATTTGGCTCCAAACTGGTTCCCTTCACATTATCTCTTCTCCTGAGTCAATGATTTCTCATTCAGAAAGAAACGAAATATATATTTTTTTGCCTGTCTTGTCCTGATATGTTTGATAGACTGAACTGTGGGAGAAACTAAAGATTCTTGATCTGATTCTCCATTTGGTAGTTTACATCTCAGGTTCCTGCATCTGCAAAACAAGCCTTCTTTGAAATTGGGCAGTGATATTCCATAAATTTGCAATTTTGAGACTTTATTACTGGGAATCTGAGCATTCCATTTCATGTGGAAAAGTGTAGAAAAATTTAATATAAATTAGACAGAAAAAGGTGAGAAAATATACAAACCTTAGACTCCCTGCAGATATTATTACAATGCAAAGAGAGAGAAAATGCCTGATGGACAAACATATTAATGCACCAGCATAATTTGTAATCCACAATCTGTTCTTGGAAAGCCAGTCCTAATAAATACTACATATAAATTAAAATTCCCAGAGGAGATCAGCTGGGTAAATGAATATGTTGTTGCAGTGAGACAGTCCTGATGAGACACGCGACTTCTTGAATCATAAATCTTCTAACCCCCAAAGCAGACTGTCCCTATAAGTGCTGCTCTGCTTTTAATTTTAATTACCCTCACAAGCTGCAGCAGATGTTTACTGGAGCCCACCGCCATCCTCTGAGGTGCACCAACAACCAAAACTGATTTAAATACAGAACAATTTCCCCTCTAAAAAAAAAACACAAAGTTAAATAAAGTAAAGTTCTTCTTCATATGTGTTTCTGCTTCATTAAATTCTCCACACCTGGCCAATCGTGAGTGGAGGAGGGGTGTCTCAAATGTGCAAAAAAGCAACGGGGTGTAAAGTTACTGAGTGCAGCAGCTGTACAGAACAGAAGCACTGCACCAAACCTGGTAACATGCTGAGTATTCCCATCCAATCACTGCTTCCCCTGCTGTGTGTGTGTTTACAACCAATCCCAAAGCATTCCCAACAGCACACCTCTCAGCCAATCACCTTGAAGTGATTCTGAGAGTCAAGAAGGACGTCTTGATTTATATTAAATAAAAAAATAAGTAAACAGAAAATCTGCAACATCACACAAGATGTATGAACTAGTATTAATGTGTTTCTCATACCTCAGTCTCTTGTTGTACTGTTTGACCTTATCCAGTGATGCAGCATTAATCTGGGCCTGGTATTGCTCTACAGAAACATTGTCTCTGTAGTAGTATCCCTCCATACTCTCCAGTGCTGCAGAATGATAAACAAATTAAGTTAAAGACCATCAGATCATTGATGGAGTGGCTTTAATTCACTATCAGATGATCTGCAATACCTTGTGTAAAGAGAACTGGGTAGAGTTTGATGCCTCCTCCATTTTTTAGCCTGTAAGGCAGCAAGGAGAAGTAGTAGCTCTCAAGGTAGAAGCAGACCTTCAACGCTTGGCGTGTGCCCTCCACCTGGTAAGAGATGGGCATATCTGCCAGGAAGAGAAGATAAACAACTCAAATTTTGTAATGTTACACACGTATTAATGACTTTCAGATGAAGCCAAATATATATAACTGTTTTGGTTTTAACTAAATAAAAACCTAAATAATGCCAAGTTAGAAGATTTAGGGAACATACTGGCAACAAGTGGCTCGCCTTCAAACTGCTGGAAGTAGAAAGTGACTTTCTCCAGATCTACCAGGGCCACCTGAGTGTCCTCCAACATGGCCTGCTCATCAGTCTGGAGAGAAGAACAATTCAGGAATGAAGGATGAAAATGTGTTTGCTGATCTGAAAACATTTACATGCGACAACAAAGCCAAAAATAACTCTATTATTAAAACTTAAATGATGCTTTTATTTTGAAGCCCATCGAGTCCTTAAATCTAAATTAAAAGCCAAATTTACCTAAAACTACAAACTTCAGCAGTGACATATTGGTAGTGAAGTACATAGAACAAGTACAGTAAATTTGTGCTTCATTAAAGAACAAACTTACTACAATTTGGAACATCTGTTTAAGAAACTCTTTGTTTAAGGCAGAAAAAGTCAGTGCTTTACATGATTGCCACTTCTGCTCAGCAGAGGAGTCTGGGTGCATGACAGTGTGTTTACACACACATCTTCATGTTTGATTTAGCTTGTTTATATTTGTTTACATCTCTGAGTGAGCGTGCATACAAACTTCCTTTTTAAACTTCCACTCTTTGACCAAAAACGAGCACACATCTGCATGTGGGCGCAACAACAGGGACTTGTAGTTTGGATGACGAGGCTCCGCACACATCTGTCACATTCTGTCTCTTCCCGTCCCCGTTGACCTCATGCAGAGCAGAGCGGAGAAACCGAACAAGAGGATTAAGGGTCTTTTTTCCGAAGACATTGGAAATGGAGTGACATGTGACCAAGTTTCATCACATCATGTTTGTTCCGAACTGACATTGGGACAGGAAATGGTTTGAGAAAGTAATAAAAGACAAAAGGTCTGGAAATGAGTGAGTTTTTAACCAAAAGGAGATAAAATGTGATTTTTTTTTACATCAAATAATAACTGAACTCTTTTTTTGGTCATCTGCTTTGAGCTGTCTGTATTTGATTGGCTGATTGCTTCTAACATAAACATAATAAAAGTAATTAATTTCAGGTTTTATTATATGTTGCTGAACATCAATAAACATAAAACGACGGTTTTGTTATTAGATCAGAGCAAATACTTCTCACAATTAAAGACTTAAAGCAAAAATGTCCAACCTAACCATTTATTTCTCAATAGAAATAGTCAAACTGATGTGAGTCTGGGTTTCTGGCCTTAAAACTTTATAAACAAAAAAGCTAACTGAAGTATGTGTAAAGTTAGCATAAGAATTTAGACGTTAGAAAAACAAGTTTTATATGATTATTTCATTCCATATGAATTAACATATGACTTTGCAGGAGCTAAACACTCATTCAATCTGTGTGTGTAAACTCAGTGAGCTAGTCATTCCAAAGATTCTGTTTCTGAAATCATTATAGATGAACTTTAAACCTCTTTTTGTTTGTTTTAAGAGGTTTTTTATTATGCTTTTCAGAAGACAGAACTTGACACCAGACATGGTTTTTTTTATTGGCTCTGTAAATCACCGGTATACCTCGATGATTCAGACTTTACTCAGTCACTGCGGGCAGACTGTGTCTCAAACTCAGCACATTCTGCTGATTGTTTAGGAATCCATTTCGTGGCCTGCCAGCGGTGCTTCGACGGGTAATTAAGTCCATTTAAAACCCAAACAGATTAATGGAAGTTTCCATTTTATTTGCTAAGATACAGTTTTACCAACTATGAGAGTAAAACAGAAATGTTAGTCCGACCTTCATTAATTAAATTAAAAGTTCTGCAACTCGTGTGAAATGTTGCATCCAGTCTAACTTTACTAGATAATATAAATAAAAACTCTCTGCAGGTAATGCAGATCTGAAATGTGTCTAATATCATGGCCAATGTGTTTGCATTTGATTTTCGAGTGTCTCTTTACATTAGTTGATATTTAAACTCACCAGATTTGGAGAGAGGAGGGATTGGAAGTGAAACAGCAAGCCAGCGCTGGCAATCTGCTCCAGCCACCGACGGCTGCCTTCTTGGGCTTCCTGAAGTTCCTGAGAGTCTGGAAAGTCCAGGTCCAACTCTTTTCCTACATTATGGAACTGACAAACAAAAATCAAGCACAAATTCAGATCAAGCTGAGGAGATGGATTCATCTGTACTTTCCAGTTCTAAAACAAGATGTAATGTTTGTATCATTTACCTGGTTGAGGACAGCCAGCAAGTGCTCTGAGAACGAGCACACAGCTGCAACTAGAGACTGAGAAAACACCATGTCTCGACGTAACTGGATCTCCGAGTCTGGACAGGATACATAAGGATACAAGCAAACATTTAAAGTGATGAGGGGAAGATAAAAAAATAATCTTAATAGTGACAGATTAAAAATTAAAACACAAAGTGATAAGATCAAAGACTACCAGAGAGGCAGAGACTGAAGAGACTAAATGAGTTTCTTATAATAACTAAACTGTCTTCTTCAGGTGAAACTCTGACTGAGGTGACCAAAAGCCTCGGCAGCTCATTTTAAATGTGTCACATTTTAAATAATATATCAGAGGAATGTGTGCTCAAGTGAAAATAATTAGCTGAAGGTTTTTTTTTTATGAGAAATAGACCTTTCTAAAAGTTCAGCAGTCCACTGAGTTAAAAATGACTATATGTACACCTCGGAAATTAATAACATGCTGAAAGGAAAGATGCTAACTTTTTGACACTGTTAACATAATATAATTTAGTAGTTCGTGGAAGTTTTTCATGGAACATACAGGGCATTTTTTTTTTTTTCTAAGAATGTCCTTATTTTAAACACTATTACTGAGAATCAAATCAATCTTGCTAGTACAGCTGGGTGTTTCTAGTGGAATAAATTACTGTCTTTATGCAAAAGCTAAAGCAGCAGAGTCTCAGAAAGAAAATTCATTGCCTTTAATTCAGTATTTTACTTCAAAAAGTTGTCCATATGTAAATAGTTATGGTAAAAACAACTAATTATGACAAACAAATAGATTGTTGCTTATGCTAATGCTAAGCCAGCTGTTCCAAATTTAGGAAATTAAATGAAGGGCAGAAAAACAAAGTTAATATAATATAATGCAAACTGATATTATATATAGATAAAATTGTAAGTCTAACCTGATGATAACATCACAACAATATTAAATATCCATGGTATCATAGTATCCAAAGATAATATCAAGTATCAAAATTATTGAATGTCTGACTTGGTGAAAATAAAAAAAGTGTCACGATAATATCAAATACTGATAAATTGAAAATATGGTCAAGTCATAAGATTGAATTTTGATAATATTAAGAGCTAGACATTGCAATAACATGCATTATTAATATTATCAAATGTCAAACCCATTGATTATTTATATAATATGAATCTTAAAATAACATAAAAGCTTTAGAAATTCTAATGACTGTGACACTTCTGTGGCATTAAATGAAATGTAATCTAAAATTTTCATGTGAAATTTGATTAAATCTTTTTACTTGAGGTCAATTTGCACCAACTTTTACTTTAATTGTGTAAAACCTTATATTAAGTGTGAGTGTGTCGGTCATAATAACCTGTATACTGTAGTAGCACCAAGAGAAGTCGAGTCTTCACCTCTGAAAACATCAAATTATAAAACAAAACCCAGTAAGTCAGTCAACTTCAAATCAATATAGAATATCAGAATTTATACTATTTAATCAACATTCTTACTCCAAATTTATTCTTACACAAAAAAAGCACATATAAAGATAGCAGCATTGCTCTGAGATATAAAACAGGAAGTGAAAGTGTATAAAAATGCCATAATGTGAAGTGAAAAGAACTAAAGTGTGCACAGCCCAGGCTTCACATTAATAAGAATTCTGCTTATTTGTATTTTCTCAGTTGTGACCAGCAGCTCACCTTTCCCAGGAGGGTCAAGTGGCAGGGTTTATGTTCTAGCTGTTTGCATCCTTGTGTGTTTGGTTGTGTGTTTGTGGATTCAGACAGCGAGTCAACAAACAGAAAACCACACAGTCCTGCTGGCAATTAAAATATACCCCAACAGACAAAAATTAAAGGAGCTTTTAAATTATTTGCTAGTTTACAGCTCCAGCTCGGCATTTCTAATTTATGATTCCCAGGATGGTTTTGTGTTTTTACAGATTGGAGCAGTTTCTATGTGAAATAAACTTCAGTTAATAAAGACAAACAAACCAAACAATTGAAAACACATTTCATCTCAACCCAGGTATGTTATTTCTCTTTAAACTCTGAGTGTGACTGTGTGAAGGCGCCATTACTGTGGTTAGTTTTGTGTGTACTTTCGCATAATTTGAAGTGGTTTTAGGGCCACGCTGACCTTCTACGTATTTAGAAATGGTTTGTGTGAGCGCCTGCACGCTGTTGGGAAGATTCCACGGATCCTGTTTGATGTGGAGGCGCAACTTTTTGGTGCAGTTCACCCTGGGCTCCATCTCCTGCTGAAACTCTGAAAACATAAACATAGCTAGTTAGAATAGCTCAAACAGGTGTGAAAGGTTTCCTTTATGTAAAGTGCAAGACACATTTTACACAATGCTTCTATTGTATTGAGGAATGTATTTATTTGAGGAAGGACAAACTGAAAACCAGCATGAAGGAAAACAGCTAATTAAATGTGTCACCTCAGGAAAACAGCAGATGTCCAAAAATTTCACGTCAATGCTTTAAGATGAGAAACAACATTCATTCTAAACCAACAGATTGGTCGCTGTCTACTTTTAATCTGTTACAACCTGCTTAAACTTGAGTTTTATGATAGCTTCACTTGCGTCAGGAACTTACAACCTTTTAAAAAAAGCATAATATTTATTATTCAAAGCCAAACACACATGTAAGTTGTTGAATATGTTCCTCTTTGTTAAAGCACCCTAGGTTTTCAAAATAAAATCCACAGTTCATGTACTAAGTTAGGATTTGGTAGAGTGTCGATGAGATACTGTAAAATCTCAGTATGTGCATATTCAAATCTAACACAAAAAACACTAAATAAATGGGTTCTTTGACTTTGGAATTATCCGGGAGATCCAGATTTAATTTTTAATTCTAAAATCACCAACTGTATTATATTTAAAATGTCAATTTCAAAGAATTATAATTAGAATATTTTGTTCACAAACCAGCTAAACTGAATCCTGTACGAGTTGAGTCCTCTGATAAGGCCAATTTTTAATCGTTGCATTTTAAAAAACTGATTTTTGTATCAAACTTTGACCTTTTGTGTGTCATAATTCTGTTGGCAGAGACATGAAACATGGTGTCAAATATCCTGTTCTGGAAGCAGCTGTAGACTGTTGGGATGTGAAAGTTAAATGATCCAAATCAAATTTACAGTTAAGGATTTATTTATAATTATGTGCAGAACCATGAATTGAATAAAATGTAACCATAAATAATGAAAGTCATATTTCAGCTGTTTAAAGTGACGGAGGGTTTGAATCCTACAATCAGGACAAGATTTCCACATTAACAAAACAGTGAGATGAAAGAGTGAGTCGGCACTAAAATGATGACTAAGTCTCTGGTGAGTGTTTCTTTTATGCTCAGATCTGTCAATTATTAATGTGCCATTTTTACAATGTGGTGGTACTTGTGTATTTTAGAATGTTTTCTCCATTTCTTACCATTCGCTGAAAGTTTTCTCCAAGCAAACTCTAGATTTTACAGCCCCATCTACATTGCTACTGATGTTTGACTTTTAGATTTATAAATTTGCTTATCCACTAAATTCCAACAACTACAGGGTGAGAACATCAACATTAAAAACATATTGATATATAGAGTTCTTACTTTAGGTAAAGATTCTCCCAAAATGTTTTTCTTTGATAAAATTTCCTTCTTTTTTTTTAAATATTGAAAAATATTTGAAGAAATGTGGGCGGGGCTTTGCTTCTTTTTCTTTCTATGTTCATCTCTATCAAACTGTCTCAGTCCAGAATAAAACATTTTGTTTTTGTAAGTAGATGATCAGCTTGTAGATGGACCAGTTTAACATAAACCCTCGTACCACCTCGTTTCTACAGCGAGTGGAAAAACCATTCGGTTTTATGTAACTTCTCTCAAAGCTGCAGAAGGGACTCGTAATAAACTTGAAGAAGAACAGATCTGTGATAGAAAGATTAAACAGAGGATGTGAGCACACGCATGTGTGTGTGCGCGTACACACAATCGAGTGGAGCAACAGAGTGTCAGATCAGATGAAGGAATGCTCTACTTGTTAGATAATCCCATTTGCGCTGTTATCAACCACACACGTTTCTGAAGTTGAGAAGAATCGGCAATGATCAAGGCCTGACGCACCTCCTGAAGGCACACAAACACAAGCGGGCCTATTTTCAGTTCAAGCGTATCTGCACTCACTAGAGGACAGCTGGAGATGAGAGAGGAGTCTGTGTGCCAAATGGGTCGGGGTGTCTGGAGGCTTGAATTATCAAAACATACAGAATAAACTGGGTAATCTGCTGCTTTTCTTAAAGAGAACACTGCCGTGCGTTGAAGTCACATTCAAGGACACAAAGACTTCTGTGTAAGTTTAATACAGTTTGAAAAATGCAACAGGAAATAGTCTTTAATAATGTTTCTAGATAAAGAGCTTTCTGAGCGGCATGTTTTCAGCCCTGCATGTCACTTTTGGAAACATTATTTTCCCTCTGTTATCTAAGAAATGGGTCAAGCCATCCAAATAAAGTTCCTGAATAGTTGAACCAGTTTGTATCTGTAGAAGGAAATGATAAGGATATTTTTAGCCAATCTCAGCAACATTTCCTACATTTCCGTGTAGGCTAGAAGGTCGAACTGACACAAAGATAAAAGACCAAGGCCAAGATGAGGGCAGGTGGCCAATCAGGACCAGAGTTCTCATAGAAAGACACTTTTTACTAAATGATAATGAGTACCCAAATAAGTGCTGCTGTTTGGACACAAAAAGCAGCAAAAAGAAAAACCAAAAAGCAGAGAGGAGAAAAAAAGGTGGGACTAATATTGCCTTTATTCTGAAATCCACCCACAACTATCCCCCATGTGTCCACATCACATTATGCAACAGGAAGCCACAGCCCCTCTGTGTTCAACTCCTGCTCTGTTTTATGTCAATATTGGAGCTTTCTGATCCCAGGCTCACATCAGGGGGTGGCTCTACCCGGAATCCCAGATAATGAAGAAAATATTGTACAATGACAAGAAGATAAAGTAAAACGGATCTACTATGTGATGCAAAGCTGGGATTATTTTCTTTTTCTAAATTGTGTATTTTACCTTGTAACCCTCTCCCAGGCGTGAAACATTTGGTTTGCTCAAACACTCGAGCCACCACTGCTCCTCTCAGCATGCTGGTTACTGAGTCCACCTGAAAAAAAAGCACACAGGTCAACTAGGTACACATGATACGACGTCCCGCTGGGCCACCGCTGAAATTGCAGTCTGTGCAGAGAAACAAAAACTGCTTCCCACGCATAACCAACACCTGGTTTGTCTTCATCATCCCACAGAACCCAGCGCAGTTTTGCGATGCAATGTGTAAACAAAGCAGGAGGAAAACACTCTAGAATAAAACAAATGACAGGAAGCAAGTGGAAAAATGCAGAGACAGCAAGACCTAGTATTTTTATGACTTTGTGTTCAAACTGCTGACATACAAACTCCTGGAGTTCCATGTGTATATGTTTGTTTTTATTCATGTTGGAACTTACAGGCACCTTCTGAAAAACGTGGGGCTAAGTAGTGCTTTCCACCATCACTACAGAAAGTGGGGGGCTGCCACACCCCGTTGTGATGGCTCATTGATATAACAACTAAACTTGGTGGTTTTTCCACAGCCTGCATGGTGGTGCAGTTAGTAGCACTGCTGCTTTGAAGCATGAAGGTCCAGGAGTAGAAACTCATCTGGGGCCTTTATGCATGGAGTTTGCATGTTCTCACTGTGCACGTGTGGGTTTTCTGTTGGGACTCAGGTTTCCTCTCACAGACCAAAAACATACATGATACATGCAGTTTGCAACACGATAATTGGTGAGTCTAAATTGGCTCTGGGTGTGTGTGTAAAATGTGGCCCTGTGATATGAATTACTGGTAAACATTATAGGAAGTTAGAAAAGTCCCAAGAGTCACTGCTTTAAAAGTACAAAACATGCTCACAAGATTGTTTTAAAGATTCCTTTACTGGATTCTACCATGTGTCAATCATTTACACAGATCATAATTGAAGCGTATTATTTAATTTCAGTGTTTAGAATGATGTGTTATCCAGTCAGTGATGAAAACTATCTGATACCTATAAATCTACACTGACTCTTCTCTTCTTCTTCTTCTTCTCCCCAGGCAGTTTCACAACAATCAAAACTGCCAAAATTTAGTTAGTAAAACATCATTGCCGAATTTGTTCACAGCACCCTATGCAGTCATGGTCTTCCTGTGTGCTTGGTCTCCACATGCAGAGTCAATCTCCACAAAATCATTTTTAAAACATAAGATTTGATGTATATTCAAACATATATAAATAGGTAACAATGAAAACAGATCAAATGCATTTAACTTTGTGAATAGCATGATTGATTGTAGAATTCTCCATCTAAAAAGTCTCATCCACCACAGATTAAGATGATCAGCTGACTCACCTGGCTAAACAGATGCTCTAGAAAGCTATGAAGTTTCTTCTGCTTCTCATGGGAAAGCCACACACTAGAAGGCATCTCATCTCCTGTAGAGATACAATTAAAACTAGTCAATTTTAACTTTAGTGGCTTACATGTTTGTTTATTCTTTTCTCTTTGTGTATAGCACACATCCTAGTAAACTAATTGTGAATTCTTTCTGTTTAACACTTTTTTTCATGCGTTTTCTGAGAATTTAGTATAAATAAAAGGCTAAAGATGCAGTGATGCCGGGATTACGTCACTTTTTGGACTAATTTGCTATATTAGTAAGTATTTCCTGCTTTTTTTAATTAATACTAAATCATTACTATTAATGTTGTAAATTACCATGTTACAAGATTAAACATTTAATTCAAATCATGTGAAAACAAGTATAATTTTTAAAGATTATTGGTATTTCAGATCTTTTGAATTAGGTTTCTGTGAAAAGGTTTTGAACAATTAATATCTAATGTTATAGATTTTGCTTTAAACAGCAGGAGAAGCTAGCTGTAACTCTTCTGGAACAGCTTGGGGACTTCCAACATAAAAATCAATATTTCTGCCGGAATAACATTGAATCACAAAACTAGTTGTCTTAACTTTTAAAAAGTAAAGTGTTTTTAAGAGACTAAAGTTGTTTTAAGATAGCAGAAATCCATTTTAGTCTTGGTCCCATTGAAATTAGCTGTTACAACATAAATCAGGTCATAATTAAACACTTTTTCTTCAAACTGAGATCATTCAAAGAACTATGCACCAAAAGTAAGATTATATTTTGCTAATAAACTGTCTAAAGAACCACACTTCAAAATATCTGAATTATTGGTTTAATATATTTAAAGTAAAAATCTTCATTGTAGAAAATGCAAAAATCGCTTTTAACTTTAATTTGTAGTCATAAAAAAATCCTGAAAGTACTTCATTTATGGTTAAAATTAGCTGAGGTTATCCCTGTTTAGAACTAAAAAAAACTGCTACTGATTTATCTGATGATTGATTTTTCCACTGAACAATTTACTGGCCTCATAAAAGTCTGAAAACCGTAAGAAATATTACTAAGTTAGTTATGGTGTTCCTCATGGTGTGATGTTTGGACCAATACTGTTTACTCTAGATACGCTCCTCATAGGACAAATTTCCATTATTATGCTCATTATACTGAGCAAAGCATTTATTTGTGAAGCCTTATAGATGAAAAAGTTAATAAGATCACAGGCATGTCTTTATATACAAAAACCTGAATTGAAATCATATTGAAAAAGTCAATTATCCTTCCTACCACTTTCTTACTTTAATATATAAATTCAGAAACCAAAGTTATTTCCTGTTTAACTAATATTAGCTTTATTTATGCCGACATTTGTGTTTGTGTTCATTGTTTTGTTTTAGTGCACCTGAGTCCATCTCATCACTGTGAACATAGGAGCTGCAATGGCTGCTGCAGATGCTGCTAAACGAGGCGATGGAGTTTCTGTTGCTGTTACAGTCGCTAAAAAGAAACAGTTAAAGAGAAGCTGGTATAAAAATGAACAAAATAAGTTATGTTATAATATGATTTTGTTTTATATTGTCATTTCTCCTGTTCAGGTTCCCTCCTTTCACTCTGGTTATACCTGTACGAGTCTCTGTTACTGATTGTGTCATGTCCAGAGTCCTCTTGCTCATCTCCTGCCACGTTGAAACACACCTTCTTCCCGTTCCTTTCACCCCTCTCTCCTTCACTTTCTGCAGAAATGTAGCTCTCTGGGTTTCTCACCTCTGATGTTGGAGGATAGGTGATGGAGGAAAGAAGGCTGATGGTGACAGAAGAAGGAAAGAAAGAAAATAAAAGCTGCTTTGATCGGACTAACCCAACACAAGACGGTGTTACACATTTCCGAGGCCTGTAGCTACAGTATGTACAGTATAAACTTGAGCCTAAAAAAACGTTAGCTGACTGTGTGGGCCAAGCAAAATGCTAACATGTTTGTATTTGGCTTCAGCTCAACGGCTTCAGATGGTCAAAGGTTTCGACTGTGTTTAAAGGTTTAAACTAGATGTTCAGTGCAGCTGTGTCAACATGCAGCTACGTGGCTGCAGAGATCAGTTCCCCTCTCTGAACTGCCACTGTCTTGTATTGTGTAAAAGACGCTGCTAGATGCCTATCAGAGGAGCAGGAACAGGATGGAGGGGATATTTTCACAGTTGCAGCAACACATGGTGGTGTTTAAAGCCATATCCTAATAAATGCTGTACTTTTTTTGATCTCTCCCCACACACTCACTCTGACACGCAATGTCTGTTTATATTTCAGGCTCATTTTCATTTCAGCCTACTTACATTTTCCATTACGTCATTCCATCGTCCTTCAATACTGTTGGGGTTTTGGCAGTGTTTTGGCTTTTTGCTCTGAACCTTGCTCCTTGTTATTCTTGTAGATTTCTGCCTGTGATCTAAATTCAGTATTTTTTTAGTTACATCTGTAATTTACTATCTTAGTTTCAGTCTGTGTTATTGTCATTCATTAGTTTGGGGTTTTTGTCTTTTTGCCCAGTCATCATTTCAGTATTACTGGTGTTTCTTGTTCTGTTCTTCTCAGAGAAGCATTTCTTGCATCATTTAATTTTATAGTGATCAGTTTTACTTCATCTTTCATAGTTTCTCTTAGCGATCAGTTATTTCCTAAATAAGTTCTTGCATTTCATTTGCAAAACAACTTAGTTTGTGAGTGGATGAGAAACTGAGAAAGGTTTATGATTGGTCAGTCGATGTCACGTGATCATGCTGTGTGCACATGCTCACATCATTCTCTTTCTGAACGTCTGGGGGGAAGTAGGTCTGAGCGGCCTGAGTCTCTAACTTGAAAGAAATATCTGCGACAAAGTGCTAATAAAGTAGATAAGGTGGGTCAGAAATGTCGCTGGATTTGTCACTTGGCACATTTTGGAAAAAAAGTCGCTAAGGGGTTCTAAAAAGTTGTTAGAAATAGCGACAAAGTCACTAAGTTGGCAACAGTGCCTGGATACCCATGTGTTTTCTTTGTGTGTTTGTATTTTGTTTATTTTTAAAGCTTGTTCTTTTCTGATTACTCCTGTATCACTGATCACTATTACCTCAACTTGTCACCTGTTAGTTAGTTATTAGTTCAACATCTTTCTTTCCAGCTGCAGTCACTTACCTCATCACCCTCCCTCAGTATATATATAGCTCTGGTTTTCAGTCACTCATTGTCAGATCCTCTGTTGTATTTTACTGCTTATCAGATAGTCCAAGTTCTATTTTTGTAAGTTTATTTAACTGCTACATCTACTTCTGTTTGGATTTATTCAAATCTTCTTTAACTTTTTTGTCTGTCTCCATCTTTGGTCCAAACCATGCAACTCGTTATGACAAATACATTATTAAAAGTGGAAACATTGGAAGAGGTATGACATTACTTTATGAGGCATCAAAAAGAACATGTCTTCCTCTCTTTCTCATGCTGGTCAAACCTGTCTCCGATTTAAATCTTCTAAATTTGCCTCTTTTTCCTTTTCTCCACTGACCTGCTTTCTACCCATTCATGGGCTAACAAGGCAGCAAGATGCCCTCATTATAGTTCACTCCAGAAACCACCACAATGCCCCTTCAAAGCAAAGTGGCATTCCATCACCATGGAGAAGGCCTCCTGGCTCTGTGATTGGTTACTGGGTTATAAAGAAGAGAGCTCAATCTGGGGACTCTGAGGCTCAAACTGGGAGGGAGTTTGGCAGAAAAACATAACTGCATCAGGGAACGTGAGCCAAAGAATAAAACTAAAAACAAGAGATTGAAAGTAGGCTAAAAACCTTTACTTCTTATTGCATCAAATCAGAGGGATTGCATAAAATATCACATGACCTTTTTAACCACTTATGCTGATGTATGTGATTCTGCATTTTGGAGCTTTATATCAGGATATTTAATGGAAGAACCTTTAAATCAATCTGTAACTTTTATTTAGGTTAAAAAGTCTCCTGTATGCTCAATGCATCAGCTTCTTGTTCTCACAAACATCCTTCCATGATCGCACCTCATAGATTCAGGCTGGATCATCAGGATGTGCAAGACGATCATGCTATGCAAGCATGATGCTACCATGTAAGAGTTTTATACCCTATGCATGAGGTTAGTGTGGTTCTGTTCAATAAGTCACACATCAAGAGTACACTGCCACCAAAATGATAAACCAATAAATATATCAAAAGCTGTTGCAGGGAATCTCCACTCTTCTCAAACCTTAGATCTATGACATAATTGACAAGTTTTAAAATTGTCTAATTTGCTTAAAACAAGCAGGGCATGAAATAATAGATCTGAGCCTAATTCACTGAATTCAATGTGAGCAAACTAAGTTATGAAGCCCGTCGCTGAATTTGTCCATTCGCAGCTGTGACCCTTCATCTAAGACACAGAAACAAAAGTTCATAGGTCACTGGCTAAAAATGGATTCCTTGATAAATGGCCAAAGAATTATGTAACATTAATCCATGTCCATTTTTTTATCCATTCCTAAAATTATAAGATATTTTTTTCTTATTAGAAAATGTCTTTTCTTGACATTGGGAAGAGAAAAAGGACATGTTTAATCCAAGACACAAAATAGCCATTTCTGTGGTTTATCTAAGCTAAATTTGAGCTATTCAATCTACTTATACTCAAGACAAAAAAAGGAAGAAGCAAAAAAGAGACAGACGAATGACTGTGTTTGTGTGTTGAAGGCAGTTTAAATCCTAAGAAACAGAGAAAATACAAGCAAACGGAACATCAGAGATTTATAAAAACAAGAGGCCTATAAGAAGAAGGGTCAGGCTGTGTCCTGGTGGAAATGACCCTGCACAATCAGCGAAAAACCTAAAAAGCTAACTCATTTAACGAAGCGCTAAGGAAGGTTCAACACCCCTATAGAGGTTAAAACAATACATCCAGGCAGCTACAACAGATCAAATTTGTTGTCTGTGCTGAGACCCTCATGGCCGTCCTCACACACTCCCACCCTTAACAAGCTCCTCCTATAGTCTGCATGTTTGAACAGACAGCTCATGGTAAAGGTCATTATCACTTGTGTCTCTGAGGGTGCAGTGATGCCAGGGAGCTAATTGGCAGTGACGAGAGACTGATGAAATGTGTCCTAACTCAGTCATTAGCAGCTGTGATGTCTCATCATGGCTACAGTGAGGAGACAGATCCACTCCATCAAACGTCTAATGTTGATTTCTGATTTTTATAATAACTCTCATGATATACTGACAATTTATTGTCAACACAACATCAATAGAAACTTCATCGCTATTGTGTATAATTATTGCAGTATCAACTGAGAATATACTGTCATATAAACATATAGATCCAGAATTTATCATCATCATCATGAATTAAAATTTATCATCTTTGCAATTTTAATTAAAAATTCAGAGCTGGAATAGAAAACAAACATTTTAACTAATTATTATTGTAAATTCTGTTAATATGTAATTGTAATATCAATTTACTAATTTAACATCACCCCAAAATCTTTTAGAAATTCTTTTCAAAATAAAATTCTAGTTAACACAATTAATATCAACCAAAACTTATAAATGATCCATATCAACTGAGAATTTACTCTCATCATGAAGGAAAATGTATCAACTGCTAATTTATCATTTTTTAAACAAATTGATCTAAAATGTATTATCAAAATTTTAAACTCAAGATTTATCCTCTTCAAATTATCAAAAATATGTGTCATTATTGCAATATCTAGCAAAAATTCACTTTCTCAGAATAATACTTTAATATCTATTGTCGTACTGGCATCAATCCAGAATTATCCATCGTCCCAATATGGATGGTAAATTTGTTGTCACTGTAATATCAGTGCAATAATATTATTGTCAAGAGCTAATTTGTTAGATTGTGAGTTCCACGTCATCGTGCACTAAACACTAAGAGTAGATTTGGTAAGTCGGAGGGTCTCTGACTATCGTAGTTGTCGAAATCTACTTTAAATGAGCCTGACAAACAGCCTGAGCACTGATATAGTTTTGACAATATTCATATTTTTCAGATAATGTACAGCTCCCTAATTACCACATACAGCTTAACGTCTGCGTCTGTGCTGAGCAGACAGTTATCTGGCTTTTCCACAAAGGCACCTGGCTTAATTTAACACTCCTCTTCATTTATCCAAAGTCATTGAGGTTTTATTTCCTGCTTGGCGAAGATGCTGAGACTGAAGCTGTATTTTTCCATTTGCTTTCCAGTGTCTCGTGTGATGCCAAACATTGAACCTTGCATCCATGCCAAACACAGAAAACCAAGCTGAATACAGAGTGACACAGCAGAAAGCACCGATTCAGTGCTTAAACAGCTCGCCGAGTATAATGACGCACAAACACATATTTTAAGTGGAATATTAATGTAACGTGGTGAAAAAAATCAGTTTCAGTCTTATAATCCACAAAAGATTTAATAGTAACTAAAGGCTCAAAACTCAAGACTTTCTCGCTGTCGCTAAGACACTGCTAAAATGAATTGATGATGTCACGGCTTCCCTCTCAAACAATCCACCATCCAAACTCATAGAAGGCTGTTCTCATGAAAAAATATTAACTTGTGTTAATGAGAGTTTGTGCCTATTTATGAAATATACTTTTACATCTAGTGATGCAACGATGCAATTTTTTTTTCAAACCGATACCGATACTTGGATCTGAGTACAGTGGGGCAAAGAAGTATTTAGTCAGCCACCAATTGTGTAAGTTCTCCCACTTAAAAAGATCAGAGAGGCCTGTAATTTTCATCATAGGTATACCTCAACTATGAGAGACAAAATGAGGAAAAAAAATCCAGAAAATCACATTGTCTGATTTTTAAAGAATTTATTTGCAAATTATGGTGGAAAATAAGTATTTGGTCACCTACAAACAAGTAAGATTTCTGGCTTTCACAGACCTGTAACTTCTTTAAGAAGCTCCTCGGTCCTCCACTCGTTACCTGTATTAATGGCACCTGTGTGAACTTGTTATCAGTATAAAAGACACCTGTCCACAACCTCAAACAGTCACGCTCCAAACTCCACTATGGCCAAGACCAAAGAGCTGTCAAAGGACACCAGAAACAAAATTGTAGACCTTCACCAGGCTGGGAAGACTGAATCTGCAATAGGTAAGCAGCTTGGTGTGAAGAAATCAACTGTGGGAGCAATTATTAGAAAATGGAAGACATACAAGACCACTGATAATCTCCCTCGATCTGGGGCTCCACGCAAGATCTCACCCCGTGGGGTCAAAATGATCACAAGAACGGTGAGCAAAAATCCCAGAACCACACGGAGGTACCTAGTGAATGACCTGCAGAGAGCTGGGACCAAAGTAACAAAGGCTACCATCAGTAACACACTACGCCGCCAGGGACTCAAATCCTGCAGTGCCAGACGTGTCCCCCTGCTGAAGCCAGGACACGTCCAGGCCCGTCTGCGGTTTGCTAGAGAGCATTTGGATGATCCAGAAGAGGATTGGGAGAACATCATATGGTCAGATGAAACCAAAATAGAACTTTTTGGTAGAAACTCAACTTGTCGTGTTTGGAGGGGAAAGAATGCTGAGTTGGATCCAAAGAACACCATACCTACTGTAAAGCATGGGGGTGGAAACATCATGCTTTGGGGCTGTTTTTCTGCAAGGGGACCAGGACGACTGATCCGTGTAAAGGAAAGAATGAATGGGGCCATGTATCGTAAGATTTTGAGTGAAAACCTCCTTCCATCAGCAAGGGCATTGAAAATGAGACGTGGCTGGGTCTTTCAGCATGACAATGATCCCAAACACACCGCCCGGGCAACGAAGGAGTGGCTTCGTAAGAAGCATTTCAAGGTCCTGGAGTGGCCTAGCCAGTCTCCAGATCTCAACCCCATAGAAAATCTCTGGAGGGAGTTGAAAGTCCGTGTTGCCCAGCGTCAGCCCCAAAACATCACTGCTCTAGAGGAGATCTGCATGGAGGAATGGGCCAAAATACCAGCAACAGTGTGTGAAAACCTTGTGAAGACTTACAGAAAACGTTTGACCTCTGTCATTGCCAACAAAGGCTATATAACAAAGTATTGAGATTAACTTTTGTTATTGACCAAATACTTATTTTCCACCATAATTTGCAAATAAATTCTTTAAAAATCAGACAATGTGATTTTCTGGATTTTTTTTCCTCATTTTGTCTCTCATAGTTGAGGTATACCTATGATGAAAATTACAGGCCTCTCTGATCTTTTTAAGTGGGAGAACTTACACAATTGGTGGCTGACTAAATACTTTTTTGCCCCACTGTACTTACCGATACTGAGTACCAATGTTGATACTTCGACCACACAAAAAAGTGCAATAAATTGGAAGATTTTAAGTGTCGGTTCATGGTATCGGTTAACTAACCAATACCGATACAAGTACATTTGAATGGTATCGACCCCGATACCCGATACAAGTATCGAATCGTTGCATCCCTAGTTGTAGCTTACAGTTTTTTAGCCAAATCTAGTTTCTTATTCTTGGAGAACTTTCACCTACTGATTCTAATTTTACACTCTTCGTGTCTCCCTACAGGTTACACTGGTGCAAATTATCATCAGCTGATTCCTCCGCCAAGGAGGTAATGTTTTCATCCGGGTCTGTTAGCAGGATAACTCAAAAACTAATGGATGGATTTTGATGACATTTTCAGGAAAGGTCAGAAATGACCCAAGGAAGAATTGATTAGATTTTGGGGGTGATCCGGATAACTGTCTGGATCCAGGAATTTTTCAAATTTTCTACAATATGTCCACTTGGCGGAGGTCTGCGCTCTCCGAGTGCTTTTCTAGTTTTCTACATACAATTGTTACATTCACTTAAAACTACTCACTCGTGTATATGGGCACTGTGTGTCTCCATCTCCTTGACGGCAGCAGTGAGTTTATAAAGAAGTTTCTGATATGCATCCAGGGTGAGAAGGTCGTCTTCTCTGAGAAGGAACCGAAGCCCGTGGCCCTCTGTCCGACCCAGACTGTGCCCAGAAGGTGCAGCCATGGTTGTGATGGTGTGCTGGACGTTCACCATGGGGTTCAGCTTCCCTGAACATAAACCCGTTTCATTAGTACAGCTTCTTTCTCAGCTAGAGCAATATGTAATGGGATCCTGCTGAGCAGGTCTTTTCACCGTTCTCTACGCTGCTCCGCCTGTTCTTCTCCAGAGTGTTCTTCCTGCTGTCTAGCTGCACACCAAAGACACTACCCAGAGAGGCCGTGGTCTTGGGGTAGGACACCTCCAGTACATTTATGTGACAGTTTGTTGGGCAGAAGTCACTGCTGTGTAGAGGTGAAACCTTGGCTTTGGCCTGCTTGAAGGTGGGCCATGCTCTGTTCTTCAGTACCCGAGAAAACTGAGCAAAAGAAAAGGATAATAAATTAAAGTTAGAGGAACTTTCATACTAAGAATTGGAAGAAAAAGTCGTTGACATTGACGATATCAAAGGTTGATTTTATACAATCAACTAAGAGAAATCCTTAAATTATTGAGCTGATGTGCATCATGGCTGTGTACTTAAAAGGAAGCTGTCAACAAAATGTGCAGCTCACTTTTACATGTAAAACAGCTGGTCCATGAAAAACAAGCACCTACTTGTATACAGGTTCAATATTTTTCTGTTTACGAAGCAGCACAAAAATGTGAAAGCAAATCAAAGATTCAAGACAGACACCGAAGATTATCTTTGCGCATAAATATGGAAAAACTACAGACGCCGACATGACACATTATATTAAATGATACAGTATAAACTGGGTGCAAATAGGCTCACATCACAATAATTGTGATTTTTCGTGTGTAGTTCCTAACAGGAAGTAAATTCATGGTTTAAATTTGCTCTTGAGGAACTGTGAATGGCAAAAAAAACATGTCATTATAATTAATACTTAGATAAATGATCTTCACATGAATCCTGTGGACACAGTTAAACAAGGGCAGAGAATATATCCTCCATGGTGTCTTCACAATAAATTCCCCTTAAATGATCTCTGACTTCACCTGCCAAAGTTTCAATTAGTAAAACATAAAACACAGAAAACTGGAAGGTCATCTTGGATCCAGAACTTTTTCAATTTAAATAAGTAACTCAAACCAAATACTTCTCAGATATCTTATCAGTGATTCTGAGCAGGAGTCATGTAAAGAGTGAGGAGTCAGTCTGACATCCGTCTCAAGATCTTTCAGGCCAGTTAATTCCAATAAGCAACAACTGAAAATCTTTCCTGCTAATCACTTTCTGTTCCATCTTCCTGTTTATAGCAGCTTTATTTCTTCCTCCCACCACATTTTATTTGACTTTCTTCCTTCTTTTCTCTCTCCAGAGGTCTGAGGAGGAATGCAATGCAGCATGAGGATCTTACACAACTGAAGTCCTGGTTGTGACGATACAGGGTTATTTTAGAAGCGATAATTAATCCAAGGCCCCCCTCTGAAGTTAAGTCAGATTTTTTTTCCCCCCTCTTTCTCACGCACCCTTGAATGATTTGCTTACGGATACCTGTCTGCAGATGTAAAAAAAAAAAAAAAAAAAAAAAGTGATGAAAATATTTCTGTGCCATCAATGACAGAGTTGTACGTAGAAACAAAGTGTTTGGACATTTTTGCAAACTGCATGACAGATTGGAAGTATACAGAGTGACAAACGTTTTAGCCAAATTAATCTTGTAAAAACATAAACAAGTGTTTTCCATTTAGTTGAAAGGCTATCGTGTTCTTGAGTTTTCCTCATGTTTGGTAATATAAATACTAATTTGTGGAGTTTTCTGACATTTGGAAATGTTGATTTTTATATTTTCTGTTATAATTTGAGGCACAGTCTTTTGAAAATGCATTGTTTTGTGCAAAACCCTGTATATCCAGCACCTTATTGTTTGCAGGTGGGGTTAGCAAGCATCTATCTATTTATTAAAATTTGAGGAAGTCTGTCTGAAAACTAAGGACTGGACCAAACAGCCATGAATCAAAACAATATAACAGCTGATAATGAAAAGAATCAAGGTGCTGCAACGGTCCAATCAAAGTCCAGATCTCAACAAATAGAAATACTGTAGATGGACCTTAAGAGAGCAGTGCAGAAGTATAAAACTAAACCAACATCGTAAATGAGACTGTGATGATGGTGATGTGAAACACTGATAAAGTTCCACAGAAAAGAAAAGTGATTTGGCTACAAGTAATGAACATCTGTTCTATTTCCCATCAAATCTGCAGCTGAGAGTTACCTTTCTGTAGTTGGTGATGCGCCGGTTAACGTGCTCCACCCTCTCTCTGTACATGGCGTTGAAGCGTACCTGTAGTTCCTCAGGGATCACGTCACGGCTGGAACACAACCTGCCGCCCATCTGCACCAGCACGTCATCATTCCGTGCCAGTACCTCCAGGATCTGGTGAGAAAAAAGGTCAAACAAACACAAAGATAAGAAAACACCTGTAAAATGATTCCGTAAGAAGCAAAGGGGATGTAAGAGAATCAAAGGCTTTACATTTGGCAGAAAACAAAATGATTTTTTTGCCTGCAGGTTTTCCTTTTCTTCCCAGTATTTGACGTTGATTACATAAAATTCCCATATGGAATGAATAAATTCATGGAGAAACATCCATATTGTTCAGATCATAGATCAGATAGGAGTAGAGCAGGAAGCTAAAGTCTCTGAGCTTGAGATGGGATGAAAGAGAAGCAGAGGAGGAAAACGTAGCTGCAGGAAAAGACTGAAGCACAAAACAGTGTTACCAACATTAAAATACATCAGTCAAATCTCAGAGGGACACGCAGTATTCTGGAGCAGATGTTCATAATAATATTAAAACGACTTTTACTTTGGAGTGATTGAAAACCATCTGCACAGAGAGTTTGACTTATTTTGTGGATGTCGATAGATTTCTCTGTATTTGCTTTTTTCCCTTTACAGTAAAAAAAAAAAAAAACATAAACCTCCATCATCTCCAGACACACGTTTGATCTCAGCTAATTCATTACAAGCAGAAGAGATGCTGTTCATCAACAGATTTGGCAGAAAGATTTTTTTTTTCTACTTCAGCAACCGTGTCTCTTCATGTCTGAGTGACTCTTCGGTCCTCTGTGTGTCCTAAATCAATAATGATCATTCTGTAAACATCACTGCAGGGACATAAAAAGCCTGCACTTAAGCTAGGCGGGAAATAAACTACCTGAAATAAAGCTGTCGGTTCGAACTAGCTTCAAACTCACTGGCCTATTTGCAAGGAAAAAAATAAACTGGAGGGTTTTATTTTGCTAAGGAACTCGTAAGCCAGAAGAATTATTTTATTATTTCATTTCAAATCAGGGGAACTACAAAGTTCCTATCAGTTGATTTATAAAAGTCTTATTGGCACATCCTTTAAATCCAAACGGTAAATATCAAGTCTATAAAGAAAAATGAGAGCTTCTCGGGATGAGGTTTGAGTTTATCTCTAAGCCTGATGAGGCAGGAGAAATTTTATGGTTTATTTTTATTGTTTGTATCTTCACTGTTTTCCCCTGCTGAGCAAGGTGCAGCTCTGTAATGATAAACGCCAGCATTCATCACATTAACGGTCATTAACATTTCTGCAACTACTTTCTCTTCCTCTTTATTGAATAAAACACCATCATTTCAAAGTTTCTTTAACCTCTGATTAACTTTAGTTGAGAAGGACATTCTAAAAGGTTTTTACAGGGCTGCATTAAATAATAAGGGGGCCTCTGGGTAAAAATAAGCTTAAGGTGCCCCCGAGCCCCCACAACACATTTACACTATCCAACTAAACTATTCCAGACAGAAATGTTATATGATAAACTCTTCATCCTTTCAAAATAGTAAACTTGGTATAGAGAAAAGATAAATGGTTTAACAGTGTACAAGGAGAAAAATCCATTTATTAAGCGTAACTGCATCTAAAATATTAAATTAATGTAAATTTTTTTTAAATGACTCAGTACATTAAATTAAGGTGTAGGAGCAAATATTTTGCTATATGATAACTAATATCACTGCAGTAAATTATAAATCAAGTTTGAACAAACTAAGGGGAGCAGAGGGGCGGGGCTAAATGTTTAAAATAATCCATGTTTTAGATGCTTCTCTGCTTTAAATCTGGGCTGAATTAATGGTTGACCAACAAGTTTCGGCAGAACTTGAGTACAAGTATTTCAACCACTGAAGCAACACAATGAAAACCTGCATGATGGTGGTCTTTAATGGCCATGATTGGACATCATTAGTTAAGATTATTCTAAGGGGTTGTGACTCTTTTTTGCCACGCCCAAAGGATAATAGCATCAAAATTATTTCTGTTAAACGTGATCACACCACTGTTTATTGTGATGACAACATAACATGCTTTCAGAGGGCAGACTATGGTAATGGAGGGAGATTTATAGGTAAATATGTGCAAAATCATGCTGTTACTAAACATGAGAAGTTTGGTGAAGATAGGAAGCTGCAAGTGTGAGCTAAAACAACTTCCTGTTTAATGGCAAAAGGTCACATTTTGAGATCTGACCATGTCATGTGACAAAAACTCCAGGGTCTAAGGACTTTTTGTATCAAGATCAAAATATCTCACTTCCTGTTTGTTTTAAAATCGGAATTCAACAAAATAAAAGACATTTGTAAAAAAGGTGAAACAGACTCGTTTTTATACTGGAAATTGTTGCTTGCACACAAATTGTTGAAAATTAGGGGTTTAGTTTTTTTGTTTTATTGCTTCTTTCACCATCTTTCTAATCTAAGTGAACAAAGGAACATGTTACCTTTGCAGTGAGGCTGAAGAATCCTTTAGGTTCAACCATTTTCTCCAGCACATGGCACTTGATGCCAGCCGTGCTGTCGTACTCATACACCACTCCGTACTCCAGGTGGACATTGTCTACTGTCAAACTTACATGGTCCTTCTTCCCATCAATGATGGCAATAGTATTGAATTTGTCCATCACTTCTAAAAGTTGGGGGTAAATACAGAAAAGAAGTGGCATGAGATAATTTTGTCAACGTAAGAGCACAAATGCATAAATTCTGACTTTGACTGTTTCAACATGCCAAGTGTTTTCATCATCACATTCAGCACTGAGGGAAAGCTCAGACCACCAAATCTGCAGATCATTTCAGAGACAGAACCTTTGCTCATGGCTTTCCTCCATCAAACCCCCACATGAAAATGATGAGCAATTCCAAGAGTACTTAGTTAACCAGCCCCTATGCTAATGCAATGACTTAATACGGCAATAAATTGTGCTTGGGAGCTATTTGCTGTGAGGGGAATTGCTTTCCTGTTTTACTCCCTCACTGGGATCTATAAATTGTTGAAGGAAATTAACACTTGATGAGCCAGAGTGGGCGTCTGTTTTCAGACTAACACATTCCAGATGAGCCTGTTTGGAGCTGCATCTCATTTCTTAAGTGAAAGGTTGTGGCAAAAGGTTGTGTGTTCCTGTGAACGAGCATGTGCTGCATCCACAGACACCTCGACCACAAGTGTATTTCTCTAACTGCCGATTCCTGTGTATTTTTGTGAACGTGTGCGTCCTGTGATGGACTTGTGACCTGTTCTGGGTGTAGGTCCGCCTCTGGCATTAGCCCCTCCCACAACCCGAGCAGGAACAAGAGGGTACAGGAAATGGATGGATGAATGTTTGTGTGCGGTCACCTTCTACTTTGCACTCAAAGCCATCTCCGTTCACCTCAGGAGTGGGTTTCTGGTTAGCTTTCTGGTTTTCCTCTTGGACGCTTTCACTGTTGTTGTAAACCCATTTAATTGTGTCTTGCTGCAAAAAAATTAAATAAAAATCACATGGAAAATTCCATTGAATTCCATCTTGCATCAATAGATTAAAAATTAAGGGTCAAGGTGGATGCTAACAGTCTTGCTTGTGTCTGTGGGACTAATTTTGAAATTGTGATGGCAGTTAATTAACACTTCAGTTAAGTTTTCCAGATTTTGTGCTAAAATTTATACATTTGTATATTGTATTATCACTTGTGATTGTGTCATGTAGCTTATTTGCAACTAAAACCAAAATAAAAGATCTAACTGAACTTTGATGATGTCAAAGTGCCATATTTTAGCTCATTCTGCAGTATTTAGTGTCACAGCTGAGTTGGCAGAGCATACAGCACAAAGCCTTTCACCAGCATATGGAAACATAGTGAGACTGCAAAAACAAACCCATGTAAATCTAATCAAGCCATTCTAGCGTGCCTCACAGACTTGTGTCTGTGTGTGTCTCTGTCTGCGTCTGGTCTCTACACCCTAACCCATGTAGGGTTCTCTGCCAAGGCTACAAACTGCGTCTGCTCACTGTGCTTCCCGAGTTCAAACGCAAACCCACAAAGAACGCAAAAAAGAGGGCAGTTCCAGACCTCCAGTAGTTCTTTTTTTTAAAACACCATGGTGCATCATTAAGCTTTAAGTCCCAACTTGAGTTCAAATATAATGATATACTATACTAACACACGCCCTGAGGTTACTATTTTCACCATTCCCCACCTTCAACAGGTGGTCTGAGCACGTGCTCGCCTCCTACACTTGTCTGCTTTCAACCTCTCTCCCAGAATAAAACAAGCTGTCTGGCCTGCCACCCTTTCTCTAGATCCTTTACCACCTCTCTCTGCAGTTTACCAGACTCCCACATCAAGCCCACCGCTATGAGCCAGGGATCACAGCACTGCAGGAGCCAAAACCACTATTATTTCTGTTTAATGACCCCAGAGAAGTAAAGCTGGAGTTAAAGAGAAAGTAAACAGGAGCTAGGAGGGCCGTCTGGAATGTTTAGTACCAATTTCTATTCTCTTGTTTTTATTTTCTTGCTCTTTTGCACCTCTGCAGCCTCTCATGTTTTCTCTCCTTTCAATTTCATTACATAACACACAGATCAATCAGTATACAGTTCCAAATGTCACTACCAGCAAGCAATCGTTCAAAACCCTCAAACTGGTAACTAAAAACACAGAAAAATCCAATCTCAGAACAGCAACATGAAAAAGAATGTTATTCTTTCCAGGGTTTATTTTTTATTTGATTTACTTCTTAATGACATGTTATAAATCGAAGCTGTATTTGTCATCCCTGACACTAAAGTGTTTCCAAAATGAAAAAAACATCCAGCTGGATTTAATCTGCAATTTGCCCTTTTACTTCCCCTTTTCCTTCCTCTCCTCCTGCCTCACCTGCGTCGGTCGTCTGTATTTCCTGCACGCTGTGACATGAGCGATGACACTGGCGTGGCTCTCCTTGCTCACGTTGATGCCGTTCACCTTGATGATGCATTGGCCCGGGTGCAGACCGGCAGTGGCTGCGACTGTACCTGGGTTGAAACACAAAAGTTAACAAAAAGAGCAGCGTTACAGGGCAAGAATTAGCATGCATGACCGTAGAGGTGCAATCTGCTGGACATTGTAAAAATACTTGCACATCCCTGCGAAACAATAATAATAGTCACATCTTCCACATTCCACACATAAAAATGAGATGAGTAACATTCTCTGTATTTACATCTTCCTTTCCTGTTTTTAGCAGCAGGAGTGTGTGTGAGAACGTGTGGTGTGCAGAAGAGGGACGTTATTCATCAAAGAACGACCCGATTCAAACCTCAGGAGGACGTCAAAGCTGTAAGAAACTCATTACAGACAATATATTCCAACTGACTGTTTTCTTCTGCTAATCATGCATACGTCAGGTTGTGATGCAAAGACTCTGTGATCGATTGCAGAGATGCAACTAATGACATATTTATCTTGTATTGTACAAAATAGGGATGCTTGATATTTGCAGAATCTTTTCGTGTGCAATGATTCTGACAAAGAAACTCCAGCTGTTTCTTTAAAAGTATAAGCAATTAACCTCATGGATGATACAAATCAATAACCAGTAGTTCACTGTACATCCAGTCTGTTAGGTTTATTGTTTCTAATTGGTATGAGCCACTCCTAGTGACATAAAACACCAGGGAGACAGAAGCTGTTGGATGTCTCGTGCTTTATGAGCTTTGTCTCTGAGGATCAGTGCATCTACTTAAACACACAGCAGGTTCTGAAGAAACAACTTCATCAAGTCAACACATGCACACACACAAGCGCATTCCCGCCTCTTTTCAATCTTACTGTCCCATTTGGGTTGCTTAAAAAAAAAAAAAAAAAAACAAGATTCACTTCCCCTGTGAAATGCCAGACAAGGCCGTGCTATGTTTTTTGATTGGAGGCTATTTTGCAAAACAAGTTTTATCCAGTAAAAAGGGAGAATTGCATTTCCTATAAACGCAGAACAAAAATGCAGAAAGCTTTTATATTATACAGAGAAAATGATCCACCAAGAAAAAAGTTGAATAGGTGCATGGAAATCATTGTGACACTATATGCCACAGCCAAGTCACGCACATCCCCGAAGACTGATGTAGCAGCTGCTTGCCAGCTGTGTCACAATAACAAAAGGAAGTCTTTTGCTGATGAAGCCTGACAGCTATCTCTTACCTCTTCCAACAGCATGGACCACAGAGGGGCCAAATCCACGAATCTGGAAGCCCATCCCGTCTGCAGAGTCTGGGATCTTTATCGTCCTTGGGAGAAACAGAAGAATAAAAGAATTAGTGTGTGCATTCATTTTAAATATGACAGTAGCTGTGCACAAATAGATCCGCCTTACTCTCTCGGCTTGGTGCTGACCAACACCCTCAGGGGTCCCTTGTTGTTGAAACATTGCCTGAGGACAACTTCCACTTCAGAGAAAGGCCTCAGGAACACCAGGTCTCCATTTATGGCAAACAACTTCTTCCCGATTTCCAGGCCAGCCATCTGACAATGGAATATATTATATAAGAGAGAAAAGATTAACTAACAATTAGAGAATCTTTCCAGAAGAAAGACGGGATACAGGATATATTCGGTCTTTCAGTATACAGCTGGATCCTGTTCCGGATTTCTCATTCTCCTAGGCTGAATATTTAAAAATCAGCACACACACACACACATAATGGACGTGTGTATTTAAGCTAAAACTCTGTTAGTGTTTTTGGTTTGTTTTTTAGAAGGAGACAGGATATTACAGGTCAGTCACTCAAACAGATAAATACATACATTCGATGATGTTTATCAAAATGTTTCTTCTCCATTGAAATATCCTGAATCAAGATACTTGAAAGTTAAAGGTATTGAAGTGTGAAGTGTGAAATGAGAGCCGCATACTTTAAAAAAAAAGTCAGAAATGCTTGAATGAAATGTTTTAGCTTGTTGTTTTGGTTTTTTTTTGACAGATTTAAAACTTCTTGCAGTTTTAGAAGTTGTTTGAGATCTTTGCAGTTCTTGCCAGATTACAAGGATTAACGATATTTCTACACTTCTTCATGTGTGCAATGATTTTATTTGATTCTATTGTAGTTTGTCTTTATCTGATGTGGTGGGATTGTTTTCACATTGTTTCTGTCTTCTATTTCGGCTTTCTCTTTCAAATTTTATTTCTTAACCCATTTTTTATTACTACAATAAATCTAACAGTTACTTTTTACCACAGATGTTTTCTCTTGACCAATTAGGGGTTCTCTTTTTTAACTGGTGTGTGTATTTTCCAGACGTGATGCATTTGCATACTTGTCTTGATTCATACTGACAGCGACCTTGATCTTGTTCATAATAACTAAAAAGGTCAGTTATATAGTGGGTGATTATTCCTGGATTCATAATTGGGCTACAAACCAAACGATCGCACTAAATGTTTGCAACTTGCGAGTGAGTAGCGAACAAATCGTTGCCATCCATGAATCTCACCTCAGCTGGGGAGCCCTTCTCCACGGATTTAATGATGGGGACTCGGTTTCTTTCCTCCAGTGTAAAGCCATAGCTTCCATCACTTGGCCTTATCTGAAAAAAACATGTTTGGAATCAGCAGAATTCCTATCTAGCAGACCAAGACACTTTCACAGAGCACAAACACACATAAACACACACAAAGAAAAAGATACCAGCACACACAGATAGCAGACACTGTGGTATTTTCCTTCATTCCTCTGAAAAGAACCCTTTTCTTGCTTACTGAGGTCTAAAATGGACTTTTGCAGCGTTGTCGTTTTTTCCTTTTCACAGCTGCGTGCTTCAAAATGACTTTCTGTGGCGCTTTTTTTTTCTTTAGTCCAGGTTGTGGGTAAATTAAAGCAAATCTTAGCACATTAGAAAGAATGAATGCTATTCAAATAAATGAGAACTCACCAGGAGAGACTTTGTGATGACATTTTCAACTATTTTCAGGTCGTGCTTCATGGGTTTGTGTTTGGTGTTGGATCCCTCCATCTCCTCATCGGCAAAGAAACGGAAGAGCAACGGCTCGTCCTTGAACTCGCTCTTCTCCAAAACTGAGGGAAGAGACAAAGCTGTGAGTAAAGTTTGTGGAAAGAAAGTGCAGAATAAAAGTGAAAACGCACAAGCATTACTTTGATAAAGATAGAGGATGTTTAGTCAGTGAGAATCAACACAAGGTTAACGTTTTGTGGAGTTTCCTCTTCTGTCAAACTGTTTGAAATCAGTTTTAGTTACAACATTTAAGAACATTAGTGTATGTGTGACTCACACACTTTGTTTGTTTTATTTGTGGTTCTCGTCAAAATAATCAGTTGAAATGTTTGTTTGACCCAAACTGCTCAAAGTGTTTTAACATCACAAGCAAACAAAGCAGGTCTCAAAGAGCATCAAGTTGCCATAGCAACAGCATCTACAGTACCTGATGCTCTTTTTAATTTTTGCAGATATACTGTTAATTTTTACCTCCACAAAGAAGGTTGTTTTCATTACCTTTAGTTTATGTGTTTTTTCATCTGTTTGTTTCTATAAAGAATATTCAAAACCTAATGGACTAATGACTCTGCTACTAATGTATCTCAGGTGTGCATGATGTCTAATAATGCCTAATTATCTTTACATGTCTGTCTGTAAGAACAAGTGGAAAGTGAACCGCAATCGAACTCCTTATATGTGCAACATAAATGAACCTGCTTCTGATTCCGAAAAACAAAACAATCAACTAACATTTAAACATTTAATACAAGTTTACAGGACAAAACCAACATCACTTCTCCGACAACACAGTGGCAACATGGACATGACGATCCAAACAGCCTGAACTGATAAGAGTCACTGATAAAGTTACAGATCTGTAACTATCACCACTCTGTTCAATTTGATGTATCTTCAAAAGGTTTGGCGCTAGATCCGAAATAAACTATCATTGTGGAAATGTCCATTTCCCTTAATAATTACTGAACTAACACTGATATGAAAGAGGTTCCAAATGCTAAGAGTACATGTTCATGGATCCAATAATGTTGATAAAATAAATCTGGGACAACTAACTTTGTGTGAAAATCCCATTACGGGGTAAATGAGCTGCTTGGCGTAGGTCTGTACACTCCCGAGTGCTTCCTGATAATTGGTATTATTATTATTATTACTATTTGAACTACTGATACTTCAACAAATAAACTAACATTTATTGGCCACAGGGCTGTACAGTGACACAGTTAGTTAGCAGAGTTGCCTTGTAGGAAGAGTGTGCGTGTGAATGGATGTTTGTTGTGGCCTTGTGACCCCGCCTATCACCCAATCACTGCTGGTGATAGACACCAACTCCCTACAACCCTCAACAGCAACAAGAAGGTATTAAAAAGGATGGATGGATTATTTGGTACTGGGTTGAGAGGTTCCACTTGTGAAGTACAATCACTTCTGATATGGTGCCAATAGCTTTAATAGATAGATTGTCGGGCCATAACACAAATGGTTAAATTACCCAGCAGGCTGCAGTAGTGAAAGGACATTCGATGGCTGAGGTTGTTATGTTCTATATAAATGTGCGGATAATTTGTAGCATGCGGCTTGAACTCTGGGCAGTTAGGACGGGTTACATCATGGGGGTTTGAGGAGACACGGTGTGACTCACACTGTATGATGTGGACTTTGGCATGAAGGAAACATGGAGTCAAAAACAAGTCTGACTCCAGTCAACAGAACGTAACCATGGTTACAATGAATTTTGCATTTAAACCCCAGCAAAAAAACCCGCATAAACCCCACACACTGAGATGCATGTATCAACACATGCGTGTAATATGCATGAATTGGGCCACGGACATGCAAATGTATTCAATGGATTGGGAAAACAGTTCTCTTCCTGTACTGGTGGAAAGAGAACAAGAATGGTTGTGTTCTGAGACAGGATGCTGAATGCCAGAAGCCTATGTATAGTTTCTCTAAAGCATTGAACTTTAATTTAGTCGATGATGGAGAAGTTTCCATGGTTTAAATGGATCCGAAGGTTTTGGGTTTTTCTTTTCTTTTTTTTTTTGGTCTTTTAAAATCAGCAACAAAAGAATAAGTGTACCGTGATGCATGAAGCCATTGTCACACAGCTCAACCCCAAAGATCACAGCTTCCTCTCTTGTTCTGCAGTCCCCCTGCACAAGACAAGAAACAAAAGAAGACATGTGCAAAATAATACGACAAATCCAAACATAAAGGGCAAACTGAGAAACTGAGACGAGAAGAAAAAACTACAGAGAAAACTACAAAAGTACAGAGAATAAATAAGGGATAGAACAAAGACAGTTAAATGTCTGGAAACTAGCAGAGCCACCTCATGCTTAACCTTAAACACATCTAAAGTTATGTCTAGACAGAACAGTATGACAATACCACAGCAGGAAGTAAGAAATATTCCATTAGCCCAGGTCAAACACTTTAACATGGACTACCACAAACACACAAAATGTGCTTACAGGCAGGCGGATCTGTGTTTAATTCAGCAGCGGTTACGTTCTGTGTTTCATTCCTTTTGTTGTCATTCTGAACAGAACTATCAATCTGTCAAACTCAGCACTTCCTGTCAGAGTCAATAAAGCTTAACCGAGCAATCAATTCTTCCTCCTTCGTTTCCTCTCGGTTCAAATGAGAACCTCACACTTCACGGCTTCTTTCTTATTTTTGCGGTGTGTGTGGTGAACATCTGAAGTGGGCAACCTGTTCTGACAACCGCCATTTTTATCTTCCTTTTTTTTCCCCATCAGGAAAAATCTGTTTCTAATTTGCTCAGAAGCACATGGAGATGGTCTAAAACGTCATGTTGTGTCAAAAAATTAGAACATTTAAAATCTACAAATAGGAATCATTTATTCTTCTATACAGTCATTTTGTTAGTATTTCACTCAGTTCCTTTAGAAGCTTACCTGTGCTATGAGCCAGTCGATCAGCTTGTTAGCCATGACCACTGATTTGTAGGTCCGCAAATGATAGTCTTTATCCCTGCAGATGCACAAGAGAAGACAACTTTTATACAAGGCTTAAATAAAAATCTGAATCTGTTTAAATGAGCCAGTGATCTTGTAGAGGAGTAACTGCTTGGTCTATTTAAACACGATGCCTAAAGCGGGACTCATAATTCCTGTTGTCAACAACATACAGCAACTTTTTAGATTCTGGCAGTTGTGTCATTTATCTAAGTGAGTTCCTGAGGTTTAGTGACAGCGAAGCAGCATTCCTCAGAGCAACGCCGCGATGGTGCTGCTGTGCTCACTGTTGCGCACTTGGCCGCACTCTGCCAGACCTCGAGAATGTCCTTTGAAATGGAGCCGTGACTTTCCCATGAACGCGGGGGCCCTCCCAGGGGCCCTGAGCTGCAGGGCCGGGAAAGTCCTGAACCACCGTGACTTACACACACTACACCACTGCGTCTGCCACATGCACGCAAACACACTCGCTTGGAGACACACATAACTTTCCGTCCCACACAGTTCAAGGCAAGTCAAACGCGGCTTGAGGGCCAAAGTTAAAGCCCGTCTGGTGCTCCTCAGAATGTGAAGTGTGAGAGTGCTGCCCTGTTTCCTCCACAATGAAACACGCTGTTATGTAAGTGTATTTGACAGCCTGTGTTTGTCTCCGATGGGAAGAGCTGATGAGGCACGATGCACTGTCGCGCCACACAGACAAACCGCTTTGGCCAAAAGAAGCAGGATGCAATGCTGCATTTTGTTCTGAAAGGGATACCAGAACCAGAGAGATCAGTGGTAAAGAGTGAGGCTGTCAGAGTGACAAATGGGGAGTCAACACGGGCCCAGCGGGCTGCCATATGTCGGGGGATAAGGAAACAGCAGTTTAAGGAGGGAAAGACGAAAAGGTCAGATAGGTAGTTTTTAACTTGTTGTCTGAAAAGAAAAGTTTGCGTTGACATTTTGGGAATGGGGGTGGAGGTAATTCTACTTTCAAAGCAAACATTGGAATAAATCATGAAGAGGAAGCTAAAAGCTCAACATTTAATCACCTGCTCAGCCCAGATAAATGACTGAAGTAAAAGCACAAGATCATTTGTTATTTAGAATTTCAGAGCTGATACATCAGTTTAACAAACTAAAGTTTAAAAGCAGGCTTTTCTATATATATATAATTACATGCTGCCAAAAGAAAAAAGGTGATTGACAATGTCTTTGTCTGTCTGTTGTGAAATAAACACTAAATAAACATCTGCAACAATTCAAATGGCTGTACAGCTAAACTACAAAAGCAAACAAAAAATGAATATGACTTAGTCAATATTAAAGATATAGAGCTTAAATTAGGTGTGGTAGTAGCTAAGACTCATCCTATAGTCCCGAAGCACAAACTGATCACACAAGATCTTTGCTTAAGACTTATTAAAGGTAAACTTGATTGTATGTTAGCAAAATATCACCGTGAACAGCTGACGTGAGATTTTGCATTCGTTTTTAGTGAAATTGTTCATTTGACCAAAACGACTGTAGCTCCATCACTTCTTAACGCAAGAAAATCCTACTTCACAATTCGGGAATAAAAAGAGGAGGTCTTGATTTAAAATTTGCATAAGATAATTCATGATTCACTGTTTGATGTTGCTCAGTTTTTTTTTTTTTTGTTATCTCTTCAGAGTGTAACTTGTATCAGTCTAAAGTAAAAGTTTGAAACCGTGGTTTAAATCTTTTGGAGTGGACAAAGCAGAGAGTAAATGGGGCCCAGGAGCTGTTTGGTGTTGTTACGTAGTTTTTGCTGCCCCCTCCTTTTGTTTCTACCCTCTTGCTCTGCCAGGAAATTCCACCTAATTAGGCAGAAGCCGGTTGCTCCAATTAAACTCTGACATTCCCAGGCTCGGTAAAGTATTGAGTTGTGCATATGCTGCTCAACATCACATCCAACTCAAGTCCCAACAGGATTTACTGCAAGAAGACATTCAGTGTGAAAACACGACATGGACTGCGGAGTGACACCCAAAACACTTCGACGCAAACAGAAATGCAGTAAAGTATCTATGTTTGATTACATGTGGGATGTAAGAAATATTTTCTTTGTGATTTGGGAAACAGTGGTCCTTATTTATCAAACGTTCGTAGAAACTGTCCTATATTCTATCCTATGCATGAAATTTAGAATGTTCGTACGAACAGTAAAAAGTTTGATTCATCAAATGTGCGGTGGCCACTCGTACGCACACTCCTCCGCAATCATGTGTTGATAAATCACACTTGTGCTTAGTCAGGTCCTCGTGCCCGTTCACAGTTATTTGCATACAGAAACGCCCTCAATTAGCCATATTTGGTAACAGTACTTCCTTTAAAGCCCGTACAGGAAACCCCTAAAATAATGGAGCAAAATAAAAACAAATAAAGAATTTTCTGTGACAGCGAGGTCAAGGCACTGGTTGCAGAAGTGAAACAGAAACAACAATTCGCCTGCGCGAGAGAGTTGCAGATGCGGTTAATGAACTTAGAACAGAGGAGAAAATAAAAAAAGGAAATGTTTCGATATAAAACTACACACGAAAAACATGTAGCAGAGCACAGAAGGTTCAGAGTCGCTACGGGAGGTGGACAGAACACCACAGAGCTGTCTGCATTAACAGACATGTTTCCATCATAATTGGAGATGTTGCTCTGACTGGTGTTACTGTCCACGGGGACAGTGAAAACATCTTCACCAACAGAACACGCAGGACCATCCAGTGTCCACAATGAAGATAAGTCAAACTTTTTTTTTTTTAAATAATTTAACCAGATAAACCAAGGAGCCACTTTTTATTTTATAATCGGTAATCTTTATACATAAATAAACAAAACGATTAGGCGCTTGGAGACAGGTAAATAATATACCTATACAATTTATTTCAAAACAGAAGCTCATCCTGTCACAATGGAGAAGCAGCCAAGTCAAACAGCTGATGCAAGAGTCATCAGTGCATAAAGAAGTCGCAATAAAGGCTCTTACGGAAAAGAAGGAGCCGTTGCTGCTTGTGCTTCACACATAATGAATAAATAACAGTTTCAATTTGAAACAGGCCTTTGTGTGATCAATTAATGTGCTGTTTATTTGGAAAGCGCTATCTGCAGGAGCCGTATGCGCTCACCCAGCATTTACACGGTCACGGAAGACACGCTCCCTCCGTGCAGGCTCTGCCAAATCTGCCAATAATACAAGATCAGCCATCCTACGATCTCAAATACTTCGATCTTTATAGCTTTGACCAGTAATTATGCGACAAAGCTGTTTATTAACACGCACAATTACTAATTGGTTCAGATATCATTTCTGGATGAGGAACACACGTGGATGACTGAGACCTTCAGAATTTCGGTTCCATGTTCTACCACTAGATACTGTGTATACGCACGACCCGAGCTGTACTTATATTTAGGAACATTTACACATAAGTACAAATAAAATACCACACGATGCATAGAATTGTTCCAACACACGAAATACGCACAGATCTGTGTGTACAAACGATTGATAAATGAGGGCCAGTAAATCTGTTTCTTACATGCAAACAGAAGCCCTGAAGAGAAAGTGTTAACAATTTTGGAATTTTTGTATGACTTTGTGATGGGTTTGTTTGGGTTTTTTCATGTTTATTTCCAGTTTCCCATTTATAGTAATGTTTCTGTTACATATTCATTGTTGCCAGAATGTTTCCAGTTCCAGTTCATTAAGAATCTCCGGTTACTAGTTCCGTTTGGCATTTTTAGTTTTTTTGTAGGGTTTTTTTCCTAATCCCACTGCTTCCCCTCAGCTCCCCTGATCACTCGTTCACCTGTTGTTCATTAGTAATACACTCAGCTGTTCAAACTCAGTAATCATTCCCCCCTCAGTTCCTCTGCTTTACTGTTATTCCTTCCTTGTTTCTGGTGTTTTATTTTCAAGCTAATACTTGAACTTGTTTCTAGATTATTAAATAAAACCGTTGGACTCAACCTGCATGTCAAAAAGGAAAAAAAAAACAACAACCAGCAGGCTTATCTTAAATCCAAATGGCATTTTTGTTTTATGCTGTATGTCAGAGGTTTGGGATCCGTATTGAGCTCCTTCAGAATGTCTCTGGCTTCTTTAAAGCATAAGATAAAAATACAGAAAGTCACTCGAGACAGAGATTAAGAACCCGCTACAACAAAAACCCGTATGCTGTGTTCCCAGCATCTTCCAGAAACAATACTTCACTTGTAAGCACTAAAAACTGTCCTGCCAAAAACATCTCCCCCTGTAAAGGACAGTGTATCTCTACAAAGATAAAATATGCCAGAGTCTAAACATTATTCCAAAAAATTTAAGATGTTTGGATAAGGTTAGTTTCTTGTTTAGTTTTTAGTTTGAATCTCAAACCAGGCCAAGTGAAAGAATTCACTTAATCTACATTTTAACTCCATCTTTTTTACTTGCAAATGTGTGGAAAAGTGAGTGGATGTATACCTGATGGCAGGAGTGAAGAGGCTGTGAAGGCGGCAGAACAGCCGAACACCCTGAGGGGAATAAAGAAAAAGATGTGATTGGCTATTTCTGGGGTGTAGAATTAGATTTCAGTCTCCTTCGTCGCACCTTTACCTTCGCTATGACATCATGCATGTCACATCTGGGATGATAGGTGCCATCGTCGTAGCGAAAGCGATACAGCACAGGCTCAGGCTTGAACTGGTGTTTGTCCGTGACTGAAAAAAAAAAAGATTGGGAAAGGAAAAAGGCTTTCAAACAAGAGATGTGCAAGGGTTAGACAAAAAAACTTGTGAAGAAAGAAACAAATAGGAAACACTTACGGGGAATTATTTGTTTTTCTTTAAACTTTAAAGTGTAAGAGGTTTAAAACTATATTCAGGCCAAGTGGCGCTGCATTAGGAAACAAGCTTTCCACACAAGAAAATGAATCCTGCCTCATGCAAAGCTGTCACAGATAACACAGCTGCTCAGAGCTCCACGCCTCACTCGCTTTAGGCGGCTTTTACGCGGACCCTCCAGCTGTAATAGGTTGGCTCTGTATTCTTGGCTGCAACCATGCAGGTTCCATTAAAGGTTCTTATGAAAAGATATTCCTGGGTTTTTCCTCATGGGGATGTGTAACTGCACTGAGGGAGCTCAGAGCGGCTCAGGGTTATTCCTCTCTGTCAGGAGCTGCTTTAAAACCCAATTTTTTTCTTCTAAGTGAGGAAGCAATACCGTGCCTCTGAGTGATTTAGGATTCAGCTTGACTTCAGGTTCTGCTCTTGGAAAGAAATCATACATGCAAATTATACGGTCAGAGCGCTCATCACAAATTTACATTGACAGTTTTGTTAAAATTCAACTCACAGAAGAGCAAATAAGAACATGAGAACAAGAAGTGATGAATATTTCTAAGGCCTTCGGACTCTGACAAAGAAAATCTGCCAGAACGTGGATGGTCTTGATGAGGTCTTCAGGTTTGTATTAGGAAACCAGCAGGTTCCACATGATATGTAATGTAGTGAGGTCATTGAGGTCATAATAGAGCCGTGGGTGGGAGAAAGTGGTGGTAGCTGTTCTTGCATATCCATGACCTGTGCAGTAGAGTCAAGTTCTAATGGGATGGAGGTCGTTACCCAAATGGGATGAGCACTGAGACATAAATAAAACAGCAGCATCTACACTGTAAGTTCAACTAAAAGGAAGAAACCACAATATACTAAATGTTGAGCATTCCTCCAAATGAAGAAAATAAGAGTGGCAGCTGCTGCATACAGCATGAAGTCAATCAAACTGTGTTTGATTTGGTTTTGGATTTGTTACTGGAAAGAGCTTCACTTGAAGTTCTGAAAAGTCAGAGCTAACCGTGGTGGATGATGCCATTCTCCAACAGAGCTTGACCCAGGTGGACTCCTTCCTCCGGGTTATCCGTCTCACCGATTTCCATCAGCCAGGACACAAACTCACTGAGGGAAACAAAATACATACAATCACTAAAAACCAAACAATAAAAACACATCCAAACCAAAAGAAGAGATGAATAAAAGAGTTTTCAGGGGAAAGAGCTCTGGATTTACTCTGGAGACATGACACAACTAGGGTTTGTTTACTGTTAAGGGCCACGCTTGTCTAATAAAACAACCAGTGGGTTTTACTTCTTGTGTTTCGTCTCGTTTCACTTCATTTATTTCTGACTCACAGAACAACACCACCAAATACAAATATTTAACGAGATCTTGGGAATTGCTTGTCGGAAAGCACGAGAAAGAGAAAACAAACCAGCCAGCAGAAGCAACAAACACCATCTGACGCTTTGATAGGCTGAGTGGGATAATTTTCTTTAATTTAGAGACTCTGTGAAAAAGAGAGACTGACAAAGAGAATAAGAAGTAAAGTAAGAAGTAAAGTCAAGGGGGTTGGACATTGAGAACTGCAGCAGTAGTCTATCTGGTTACATCCTTGAAATCCCTTTTCCCCACAAAAGCCAAACAAACACATCGAGGAGCACCACTGGAATTCTTTGGAGCTGATTTCCAGGCCAAGATGGAGGCAGCTTGGTTTTAGAGTCCAGCCGAAAGAAGCGTTTTCAGAGCAACAACAGACCAACCTGCCCACCGCCAACATCCAACACTGATCCCCGATGTCTCTCCTCACCACCGAAACCTCACGAAGAAACAGAAAACACAGAACTACAGAGTTCTTATAGGTTCAAAATAAATCTGCATCAAACTGGTTCAGATTTATGAGATTATTATCATTTTGTATCGCACTCCATGTTTTGTTTTCTGCTTTTCTTTGTATTCATTTGTCCCTGAATGTGTTTAATGAATCCGAAAATCTTAAACGTGTTTGTGATTTATTTTAAACCATTGATTCTTTCTCAGCAGATAGTAACCGCCAAATAATCATAATCAGGAAACCAGGAAGTCAATTACAATCAGTGTCATTTGTATAATTTTCAATATTATTCAAGTTTTTAAATGAAGTGTTTGGGTTTTCATTTTAGGTTTGTTTTTCAAATAATTATACAAAAAGAGATGAGAAGTTCTGGTTAGGGGGCTGTCACACACTTTTCTTTTATATATCACTCTGTTGCAAAAAACAACCCACAAAAATATTGTGCCATTTAAAGGGGAGGAGTTGGAGACCCAGAAATAGCCCACAGACTTAAATAGTAAAGGCAGGAAGAAACAAAGGAGACGTGGTAAGAGAATGAAGGCAAAGCGTTTTACAATGAAAGGAGTGTACTGAGTTAGAGTCGCTGGCAATGTGGTTTTCATTAAAGATATACGACGCTGCTTCTCACTCAATAATTATGCCGACATGTAATCAGCTCCAGGATCATCAGGGGAAGTACAGAACAAAACAGGGTTTTAGTTTTCTTCTTACGCTCAACTGGTCATCCAGGTATTTTATGCAAAGGTTTGTTTACCACTTAATCTGTTCAAATACGACTAAGTGTTTGATCCTTTTAATCTTTTCAGCTGACAGATCTATTCCTTTTCCAGACCACAAGGGATCTTGTGTTGTCTGCATGGACCCAAGTAAAAAAGCAACTCCTCATTCCAAACCACCGTACCATGTAACTTGGCCACAAATATGTCTGATTGGACTTTTTTTCCCTTGTCAGGCTATTTAAAAATAACAAGGATTTTGACGTGACATCTTAAGCTCAAGCTACTTTAAACGGGATTATTAGAAATTTTGAAACAACTGGAAAGAGAAACAGTTAGGTCTGATCTGGTTTAAAAACAGCTAACATATATATTATACATCCACTCAGGGTTTCCTCTATAACATGTACAGCATTGATTCTGCAGCAGAGAGTGTGCTGTAATCCCATGGACTAAGGTGGGCAGTCTGTTGAACCACAAAGGAATATACAATGTCAGTTATGGTTGGCATTCCACAACTGATTCTTCCCCAGACACCACACAAATAATCCTTAAACACTGTACAATTCTGAAGCTAAATCTGGCATGATTTGATTTTCCCATGATGGAGACTGGAGATATACACAGTTTCCAGAACATGTGCTTTTTATGTCTCTCAGTTGCTGCCTTTAGAAATACTTGCTAATTTAAAAAGGAAAGCTCAGAATGGGAGACTAATCTGTTTTATGAATGTTCGGTCTGACCTGAGACTCAGAGAGCAGGTTGCAAGTGCAAGTTTTACATCTAATACAAACTTCAATAAACACAAAACACTCATTCAGGCCGATTTTGCCTTCAACTCCGGGAGGTTGGTTCTTAAAACAGGCATTAAGGAGATTTCAACTATTTTACTTTAGAAATTTTCAGAAACTGACATTTTATTCATAGTTAGAAACAAAAATATCTCAGTTCTGAGGAGAATAAAGAAATTTCCATTATGGGAAAGTACTTATGTCGGGGAGGGTCACCTGGTACAATATTTTGAGCAAATCCAGTCGAGAGAAAAGAACACACATTGTTACCAAAGCGGTACCTTTGCTCATTTTTTCAATGAATAAATCATCTATTTCTCCTAAAACAGATTCAACAGCCGCCTGTATGTTTACGTCCACCAATGCAGCCATGTTTGTTTTGCTTTGCCTGAACACTTGCTGCTATCAGCACACCTGAACACCCGCCCCAAAGCACAATGCTAACAAACGATTGGTCCGCACCACCAGTGGAGACGAGTCGCATCGTTTATTTGGAGCAGTACAAGATGGATTTTTGTGGGTTTGGAAAACTACAAATTTCACGAGAATCCAGCTTGCGGTGCAAAGTTACCACTAGGTGGCGATAACTTCAAAATTGATAGCAAGACAAAACGGAAAGGAAAAAGTTCCTGAGAAAGAGTAGCAGTTCAAAACATTAGCTTTTGTTTAGTTGATGTTTAGTGCAATTTAAAATCGACCCTCTGTGAAATAAAGAACAGCATTTAGCATACGACGTTTAATGACATCAGAATCAGACAAAATAAAATCTGTAAAACAGCCTGTTGTTGTGGTTTCTAGTACATGATCACTATATAAAAGTTAGCATGGTGAAGTAAACTGCTGTGTCATCATTTCACCAAAACTCTATCAAGTATATGCCAATACGCTAAAACTGTTTTAAAGTTTTAAAGAATTCTGTTTTTCTTGCCATTGAAGCCACCACAAGTTGCAAATGTTTATTTTGCAAAATATCAGTGTCAGAGTTCACGGGGCCTTACTTTCCCAGGAAGCACTTGGGGAAAGTAGTAAGCTTGCGTTTGCGGTCCTTGATGAGGTTCCCTTTGGTCATAAGGTGGTAGAGCTTCTCTCCTTTCTCTGAGACCATCACCCATGTGTCCTGTTCCATACCAAGTCTCAGACCTGTGCAAAGGACAGACGGGCAGGTGAGGACTGCCTGTCAATAGCATGATTTTACTAATGTTTGTGTTTCTCTCTAGAGCTAAACATAATTACAAGCAGGAGAAGGTTAATGTCCTCTAATTTAGCAAGATAATTAGCAGTACTTCTCAGTGTCTGCACCTGAGAAGGGTTTAATCTCTGACATTATTGTGATGAGTGAACGAAGTCCAACAGTGACACTGATAAACCAGATCAGCTCCCTACTTTTCCTCCTCTCCCTTTCTTTCATGATGGCCTCCAGCCACTCCTGTTTCTCCTCCGGGGTCTTGGCCATACAGACGAACCACTTGTTCTTGGCCGTGTTGTGGATCTTCCAGCCGTTGTTCACGATGTGTCCGCTGCTGTGATAGTCAGCTGTGAAGCAAAAGAGAGAAGGACACAGCAACTCATACAGCAAGTCGAACTCAAAAGAGATGAATTGGACCATTTCAGATGGTCTTACTTTTTGTTTTACTCCAAACTCTCTCCTTGAACTTACTCCTCCAAACTTTAAACCTTAAATTGTTGCTAGTAAGTGTTTCATTGATTATTCTTTCCCATCTTAAATGAGATAAATGATCAAACACAAGCAGAAGAAGAACCATCCATCTGCATTATTTACTCAATTCTCAGAATCCTCCACCGAGACTGTGATTCATCATTTAAACTCATGGTTTATAGACTATAACATGGAAATGTAGTACGTTTGAGTCCATAAACTGTGGGTTTATTTTGTCTGAATACGAAGTAGGGACAGGTGATGTCCTGAATATACATGTTGTATGGACAAAGCTTTAGCCCCTTTTTATCAAATGAGCAAAAGAAAAGGTAATTTATTGGCTGGCCTAACACCTCTCAGTGAAACAGGTGTGTGAGATTCTGCACAACAGCAGTCAGTCTTGTTGATCAAGTCTAATTTCGGGGCAGACTTGAACGCACCACTTTGATACAGTAGTTAAGAGCACATATGTACATTGCATGATCTATATTATCATACTTTAAACCACAAGGGGAATATGGCATAAAGACACATTTATTAACAAAATATACAGTACCTGTCAAAAGTTTGGACATACTTTTCTTGATATAGGGACTTTAAAAATATTGAGATATTTGTATCTTAAAACATTTGATGAAGGATGAGCAGCTGCATAAATATAAGCCTTTTATAACCATTAGAGTTTTTCTAGGGGTGCATGTTACATGTGGAGATTGATATTCATATTTGCATCATAGATCAGTAAAGCAACCGTGTGCAGTTGTGGGATTGCATCAAGATGCATCGATTTATTATGCGGTTGTGCTTTAAAAAAACAGGAAAATGGAAAAGAAATCTTATTTTTTTAATTTCACAGTGAATTTATCTCATGTAGATGCAGACTGTTCTTCTGATGCCTTTCCTGCTGCTTACCAAACTTCATCACAAACATTTTTTGCAGAGAACCTCAAACCAAACTCATATTGAAACGCACCGTATCATGATCAAGAAATAAATCTCATCTATTTTTACCACTCAGGTGTCTTGAATTGCATCGTTGGTGGTGTATCAAGATTTTTTCCAGAATTTCAGCGATACACACAAGGAAATTCAATCCAGTTTAAACCAAAATATTAGAATGAAGTAATGTAAAGATATAATAAAAGATCAAAATAAAAGTCTCTCATAGATTCTAATCATTACATGAGTGCATGGAAATTTAAAACTGAATTAATGTATTTATATGCATGTCCTATTTCCATGCTCCTGCTGTTTCCCTCACATGCTTTATTTCTTATTCAATTTCTTTTCTTTACTATTTCTATGCAAAGTATTCCTATGATGCATCTTGCGCTAAGGCTTTATTGCAACTCACGCTGCTGAATAGAAACAAAAACTGTTAGAAAGAAAAAAGTATAGCGAGTTGGGTTTTTTGACTGGTTGTCAAGTAAATATCTTCCAGTAAACTGACCCAATTTCATATACAAGTCTAATAATAAGAGAACTTTAAGATGTATAAAACCAGCAGCAGGTAGAAATTAATCCTGAAACTGAAGTAGAATCTGAGTGATTATTTCAGTTACTTTAGGAAAGTTTAAAACACCCCGCAGCTGACCTTTGGTTTCTCCCCATGAGCTTGTAAAAAATTGCAAAACATCACAACCATCAATTATAATTATGTCTAAAAGCTTATATAGAGTGATGTCCTCTGTATGGAATTCCTCAAGGGTGTGTTTCAGCCCTTGGCAGCGAGTGTGTTCCTGGGAAAAGTCGGGGCACTTTCATTACACAGGAATCTAAACTAAAATACTCCCGTCACCCTGAATATTTAGGTTGAGATCTTGTGTCTGTGGTGCAGAACACCCGCGAGTTTCTGCGCTGCCGCCTGCTTTACATGTTTATCCTGCAGACCTAAACCCATTCATCTCTCACCAGAAACAGAATAATGGTGTCCATCTAAAGTCTGTTGGAAACAAAAAGATGGATTCCACAAATATAAATTATAATCAGAGGCTACGAGAGGCCAAAACACACAACCAGCAGCTGCCCCAAGGATACAAAACCATTTAAAACACCTAGAGGTTAATCTTATATTTCCATTTGTGAAACTTAATGTCACATTGACAGTTCTGTCAACTCTTCTGTGTATGACCTGCTCTATTTTTGTAAGGAAATCCTTTAACCAACAGGGCGTACCTGTGCCATCGTCCAAATTTTCCACCTCCATCACCTCGGTGTTGATTCTTCCTCTGAACAGGTATCGCGGACCTTCAGTTGATGCTTTGCTGTTTTTAAAACGCCTTCAACAATAATAAGAAAAAAACATCCCCAAATAAAAGTGTTAACATTTAAACTCATTTAAATATTTAAACATTCAACACATTCTGGGTTGTAAAAGTGCATCAAAGTTCAAAGGCGCTATCACATGTGATCGATTTCCTTTTCTTTCTTTACTCAAGGAACATATTTGCTGAACATAAAAGGAAATCGGAGCAGGTGGCATTAGGTTGCAGCTGGTGACGGATGAACAAAAGCTACAACAAGCACTAAAGGCTCCGTTCCGCGGGACGCGTGAGCATCGCGCAACGTTTTGCTCGCGCAATCAGCAGCGCATCCCTTCCTACCGGGAGCGCTTCACACGCGATTATCACTCGCGTATAGCGTCACTTCCAGCTGGTCCTGGCAGATCACGAAATCTCATGAGAATAGCGAAAACGCGCGTGATTTCATTAGTACACACAACAACATGTATCCAGAAGATATGTGGCTTATTTTCACACCTTCTACGGACTTCAAACCCGTCACAGGTACGGTATTTTCTCATAGTCTCAAAAACGGAAATCCACATGTGTCCTTTTATTTTGAAACTTCCAGGTACGGACGTGTGATTTCCTGTCTGGTCCAAACTAAACTGCTGAACTTGAAGCGTTATTGAAACGTACCGCGTAAAAAATAGAACTGCTGCGTAATGCTCGCGACACTATGCTTCTACGGCGTCATTAATGTTGCGTGCTGCTCACGCGTCCAGTGGAAAGCAGGGGTTAGTTTACAGGATGAATTGTTCAGATCAGGATCTCCAAAACATGTCATGTGACGACCGTGAGAGACAGTAAATATACCTGTTTTTCTTCTTGCAGTAAACCAAAAGCTTGTCGAACAAGAAGAAAATCCTCTCCTGGATGTTTCCAGCAGAAATCTTTGATAGAACTCCCTGCATTAGCATCTCTGTGCAGGTATCTGTGATGTTAGAGCCCTGGAGATGGACATGGGAGTCAAACAAAGAAGAAAGTCACAGAGGAAATACTTAAACAGCAAGTTTATAGGATAAAATCCACCTTTACAGAAACTTTTAGAAACACATTTCTTTAACTGACATCTATCGTTGGCCAGAGGAGGGTTTACAGAGCCCAACCTTTCCTGTTCCCTCTCTCAGGGGTCTGTGAAAACACTCCCTGCTTCCTCCGAGCAGATCGCATTGGGACTTTAAAACACGGGGTGGTTAATAGCTTCTATAGAATAACATCCCGTCCAGTCAGTCGGGGCTCTGCGTTGCATCGTCGCGCCTGGTCACCATATTTGTTGCGTTCCTGCTGCAAGTGATAAAGTGTGCTGTCTTTTCTCTTAACATGGACACTTTGGGAATTTATGTTCCCTGTTTGATCAGCCTCTTGGAGCTAAAAATAACTCCCACGCACACAGAGGCAGAGAATGTGCTAAGCATTTCCTGCTGCTGGAGACATCAGCGGGCCAAAACCTGTCAGGCTTTTTCCTTCTTTTTTGTCTTTCCTTTTAATGAACAGCTCTCCCTTTCCCCCCCGATCCTCTGTCTTTTTATACCTTCTTCCACACGTTCTTGTTTTTTAATTCCCCGCCTCCTCCTTCGTGGCCCTTGACCAGATGTTAAACTAATTTGCAGCAAGTGAATGAACACCAGACACAGAAATATGTCTTTGTCACTCAATAGATCCAAAAGCCACATCAAACAGTTTCCAAACAATAAAGCTGCATTTCCTTAAAGGCACACCTTTTGTGTTGCATGACACTTTAAACAAAACCTCCATCCTATTCCATCACTTTAAAGCCTTTTTAATGTAGTTTTCCATTTGCAAGGTTTTTCAGTCACGAATAAACTTTTGAGTCAAAACTCCAGAAAGCACATTAAAACCCTCATCATCTTGTTTCCAACGCTACTTGCCAAACTTAACAACTGATATTCAGGATAAAAATATAATATATATATATATATATATATATATATATATATATATAAAAACAAAGCAGAATATTCAAATAAACAAGGAGGAAGATGAGAAAATTGTAGCAACTGAAGAAGCCAAATCAAGCAAATCGAACAACATGAGATCTATAAAAGACGGAACTATGAACCTCTCGTCTAAAATTACAACATTACTATGGTGCGCTGTGACAAAACACAGACACTTGCATTGCTAACCAACTGGCAATCACCACCCTGGCAAGTCCTGGCAGTTATTGCCATGGTGACCACAGCAGAGCCATCGCCCTGCTTCTCCCACGCAGGGTATATGAAACTGCCAGGAGGCCCTGAGGGTGGCCAGCCGTGCAGCAGGTCAGCACTAATGAGCAACCATCCAGGACAGAGGAGCAGGAACGGAAAAATCTCCCAACCGCTCCTTCCATCATTCCTTACACACCCACACAGAAAAACAAAATGCAGCCATCTTTATTCTTTCTGCTGTTTCTGCTGGGGGGGGGGGGGTTCCATCTCATTTAGAGGTGCAGAGCTTGGTGAGCCTGGCGTGCAGAAGTCAAGAGGATCCAGCTCCAGAATGAGCTAATGTTCACAATTAATAAGAGGGGTGGGGGGGGCACAGAGGAGCTGCAGCCAAGACTGTGTTGAATGCAAGATGTTGCCCCACCCAGTCTTAAACCTGTTTCTGATTGCACTATTCTTAGATTTGTTAGCTGTCTGTGCTCAACCGGATGCACCAAGAACATGAAATGTTTATTTATTTTAAGTTATGCAGAAATTAAACAAAAGTTGCATCAATTCTTTGGTCTTTTTGTGGTTTGAGATGATAACAGTAGATTCAAGATGGCTTTTATTTATGTTTTGGCAGTGCACTTCACATTGAAACACTACAATATATCGTGCTAACACTGAAACATCACTGGGTATCAATTCTTGAGGCATCCTGTTTTATCTGACCAAACAGATGCCCAATACATCGAGATGTGCAGTCTAGTAAAGGGGGATTAAATCTGGCACCCCAAAGAATGATGGGAAAACCAGTTCAACCAAAGAAAATTATCTCATTCTTTGGTTTAGTTGGTTAAGTATGTCATGACTTCTGCTTGGGTGGTAAAAACACTTATTCAATTACAAATCAGACCTTGACTTTAGTTTTAAGTGTAGTTAAAGCCCACCTCCCAACCCTCAATGTGGGACTGCCATTCTTCTAAGATCTCCAACTTTTCCATCTCTCTCTTGGCTTCGTTGATGCTGGAGCACACGGCCTTCATCAGCTGCAAAGACTCGTGAACCAGGCCGTAGTCGCTGTGCCTCTTAGGAGTCCTCTTCAGCAGCTCCTTTGGATGTTAAAGGTAGACAAACACAGAAAATGTTAACAAGACGTCAGCCATCTGGAAAATTTTCTAAATCCTGGTTTAGATGAGGCGTGAACGAAAATTAGGATGCATTTCCCATCCACTCCAGTGGCTTTTCGGTTCAGTGCCGCAGTCCAGCAGAATCTGGTCGTGGAATCTCAGCACGTCTGCCATCACAAGGCTGATTTACACTCTTCAGGATATATACGCAGCCGCTGAGGGCTATCAGTGTCACTTCACAGAGAGGAGGAGGACAAGCCCCCTCCAGCTGGAAACCTTCAACTGGTGGAGCATCAGATTACTCCCCATTATTATTATTACATCTCTGTGCACATGCTGGTTAATTAATAGCTCATAAAAAAAAGATCACAAGACTTTTAAAAATTGTCTTTTTGCTTGTGTTTCATTATAGAAAAAGGAAATAACTAAGCTAACAGGTGTAGGTATGAATGAGTCCAGTCACAGTATCTGAACAATCAGCTGGAGGTGACAACAGGTTACAGTGATACAGTGATTAGGAAAAGAGAGGTTGACAAGACAGCCCTAACAAGTGACTGAGGAGGAGAAGAAGAAGGTGCCTTACAGCATCACCACATGGGTGTGGTAGCTCTGTAAACACACAGTTGGCGCGCACAGGGTCGTACTCACTTTGAGCAGCAATGGGTACTTGCATATCCTTTGAATAGGAGCTACCAAGTAACCTTCAAGTGGGACTTCTGTGTTTTTCCTGCCTCCCAGCAACATGCAGTTCTGCAAGAGAAGAGAAGGAGGAAAATTAAATATCTGCTGGTTTGATGAGGTGGAAACGGTTCTTGTTGACTCACCAAAGTGACACGTTTGGGTTTGGTCGTCAGTAACAGTGAATTAAATGTTAAAATGTTTCACAGTAAGCAAAAACGTCACACTGTTGAGTCACGACTGTGACGTTACAGTATCTGGCCTGTCTTTGGTCGAGAGATGAAAGGTTTGGGTTTTCTTTAAATAGGAATTAGTAAAGGCTTTATTTTTATAAAACTCGTAGGTGTTGATTTCTAGAAAAGGCTGTCTTTTTATATTAGTAAAAATTGTCTCAAAATGAGACACGAAGAAAGATTGTTTACTAAATTTACAGACAATTAAGGAGAAAAAGGTTTCATTGACCACATTAGAACATTTTAAAGTGCAACTCCCCCTAAATCAACTTTTTTTGCTGATAAACTCTATAATTGACTGTCTAATAGTCCTGAGCATTCCTTTTGATATTTTAGCACTTTTTAATAAAACTGTTAATTTTCTACCAAAAACCGTAAGTGGGGCGCCCTCTTCAGGCTAAAATGTTACACTGCACTTGAATTAGATTTAGGCATTGCTATTAGCTGAGATTGTATTTCGTTTTTATGTGACGTCAGGGTTCTGCTGTATGGAGTATAAAAGCAGCTGTCTCGGCCACGCCTCTGTAGCAAGGTGGAGTTTGAATAGCAAGTGTTTATGACATTTATCAGAGCTCATTTTAGTGCAATGTTTGTGATTAGGTGAAAATAAAATTCCTTTTGCACATTACTGAATGATTTTCTGTTCATGCTGGGGCACTTTGATTTATACCTTGGGCCCCTTTCTGCAACATATTTTCTGTTGCAGACAGTGAAGTGCAGCCCCAGAACACAGCTGCACCTGTTAACAACAATATACCACTAAGAGACAGGCCCCATTCTATGCAGCTAAGCTGCTGCAGGGCGAACTATTGGCTCAAAACGATACGGATCAGGGCCGCTTGACTTGTCTACAGAAGCAGCTTCCTCCATTTTCATCTGTTCCTTTGTGGCGGCTGGCTATATGTGTCCAGTAATGCAACATGTCAATCACAACCTAGCCCGCAATCCCCTCGCGTGTGCACTGGTCCGCCAGGCAACCTCATTTTAGAGCCATTTTTTTAAACAGGGAGAATTGGCAGGGGTTATAATCTGGAGGGGGTGAGTTGCACTTTAACTTCAGTGGTAATTTCCCACGACTATTAAGCAGGTATGTGTAATTTCATTTATGGTTTATGTTACCTGTGTCATTCCCAACACTTTCTGTTGCTGGTGACTAACAGGAAGATTTTGCATGCACCTCATAAAATATCAGAACACAAGAGAAAACAGATGGTAGAGACAGATTTATATTGGATCTTAGATTTGGTGGATTTCTCTCCGTTTCAAAGAGGAATTACTGCCTTTAAGCCCAATCTATGCCTGTGCATTCATGCCACGAAATGAAAAACACATCGCAGCTGGATCTATCTTTGCAAATGTGCCGGTCATCCCAATCCCCCCCTACCACCACTACCATGAAACTGCTAAATTGAATGGATGTTTACAACCTTCTCTGGCTGCACAAAATACTGTGAAAGAATCATGACTGTGCCGTGAGCCTTTACTGTTTAAATGTTGTGAACATGATGATGATGATGAAAGAAACAGTCATCAAATGGCAACAAAATAACCTCAAAGCAATCACAATATTTTATATCCCAACATGGGTCAATGTCATTCTTTTTCTATTGTTTTGTACGCACAATATTTCCAAGAAAATCTTTTTATTTGTTCCGTAACTGCAACATCAGCCTGATCATCCGTTACATAAATTAAGCAATGAGATTTGACACTTTTAAAATCAACTGAAATCAACCGAATGTGCTTTACAAACTGGCCGAACAACAAGAAATAAAAGGTAAATTTTAGTACATTTGAATAAAGGAACAATAAAATGACATGAAACATATAAACACGTGTTTAAAAGCAACAATAAATAGAAGCAGTCTGAAGCAGATATTGAAATATTTCTAAAGACAGGTTAATCATCAAAGTCTTACGAGTCTTTGGTTTGTAAATGATCAAAGTCAACCCTTCCAACACGTAGCAGGTCAAAAGTAAAAAAAAAAGTCAACTGTTAAACATCATTTTAACCTCCCGTCACACCTCGTGCCCCAATTTTCAGTATAAGCACTAAACCAAACTCTGTAACAGTCAGTATAGGCCAAAGGTTAACTAGAGGTTAATGTGTATCCACACCTTGGTGACGATAGGGGTCCCACCTGTGGTACACTAACACATGAAAACTTGGAAGGAAACGAGAACCGAATGGCTCCAATTGAAGGTTCTGTCACAAAATGGTCAAGAATCCACCTCAGATCGCTTTTTATTTGGGCGTTTAACATTGAAGGCATTGGAATGTGCATGAACACGACTCTCCCCTGAGGGAATCCGTCATCACGCTGGGTATTTCAGCTACAGTTAGGATTTCCACTGTCCAGTGTTAAACCAGTTGCTGCACTTTGTATCAAACACACACAGCTGATCCATTATGTGGGTGTTTCCAGTGGTTTCTCACCAGCAAGCAGGTCCTGACGCTCCTGATCTTGTTGAGCTCCAGGAGCAGCCTCTGGGCCTTCTCGTGATTCCCGCAGTATTCATCATAGATCTGAAAGCGGCTCTTCTGCAGGAGACAGAGAAGAAGAGTCAAGGTGTGTAAAAGCTGCAGACTACAAAGATGCAGAAAAGTGAAGCAAAGAGGGAAAAATAAATGTTCAAACTGATTTATTCCTAACTTTATTTTCTTTTTATTAATTTTTCAACTCTTCAGAAAGTTCCTAAAAGACTCGATTTCTGTGTGATCTATCAGTAGACTGTATATATTAACCACACACAGGAAAGTAATATAGAAGTTGACACCCAAAACTTAACAAGTGCCCTCTAGAGGCTGGCTCCAGTATAGGTTGTATTTATTTTCTGCTTGCTGTGCTTTATGTAGTTCTTACTTTATTTAAATATTCAAACATCTAACATACTTAGTAGTAATTAGTAATTTCATGCTTAAACACCACGAATAGGTGAAGTAAAGAAGATACAACATGTCAGCGTCTGCATACGCTGATAAGTGATAAGCTTCTGTTTTGTACTACAGAATTAGATGAAGACGACCTTTCTGTCTTTATATACAGTCTTTAGAAAAACTAAGCCAGAACTCAAACCCTCTGAAAACAGCCAAATAAATTCACTAGATTTTCTTCCATTGAATTTATGGACTCTTAAAACTTATTTTTAGGTTTCTGAACTGGTTTTTGGAGCATCAAAGTCCACAAATCCATCAACAATCACATTTTCATTCTCTGAGGGGAAAAAGTAGTTCTTTCAGATGTTTTAAGTTATTTACAACACAAAAATTCTGAAAGTTAATGTTCCAACATAATGTTGTTTATTGGAAAACCTTCTGGGGAGAAATACAGACTGTAAAATTTCCAGATAGGTTATTTAAAATAAACCCAAACTTTGTGATGGAACTCAGTGCCTTTTTTCACTAATATATCTTTATGAAATGCACATTTAGTTTATTATATTTGCTTGTGAAACTGAATGTGTTTTGCAATAAATTCTATTATTTTATTTTAAAGGTTATTTTTATGGTAAATTTACCATGAATCTCGTAGGTTTTGACAAGGTTACATGAACTTTAAATTACATTTTTCTTTGATTTTCTTTTCCCTGACTAAAAAGCAATAAAGAAAAATGAGCGTAAAAAAACCAGAACGGACCACAGAGCATTCATATACATCATGAGAATCATCTCTTCAATCATTATGAAACACATCGTGTAGTTTGTGGCGTGTGTGTGTGTGTGTGAGTGTGTGTGCCTCTTCCTTCACATCGTGTCATCTGTCTTGCGGCCATATGAGCAGCAACTTTCCACCAAAGCTATTCACATGGCCTCCATGCTTCATTGTGTTTGAGAGCGGGCAGTGAGACCAGACCACACAGCCTGTAAATCACTCTCTACAAAGTCACTGCAAACCGACCCAAACACTTGGCGCTGCCGGGCCTCACAACCAAAGACATCCACGGTTATTTTCGCAGACGGGACAGTCAAAACAACAAGCTGAGTCTTTACATTCTGCTCAAGTGAACACCATGTCTTCCATGTCGAGTCATAGTTTTCAAGAAGAAAGTTTATGAACTTCTAAACCGACTATGTGCTGGCTTTGAGAATGATTTCGATGTAATCCAAAAGGGTGGAGTAGAGTCAGCAGGGCCCTGTGTGCAGACTTAAACTGCAATTTGGAACAGTCAACCGTCCAGCTGGCTGCATTTTTTATGTTTTTGTGGTAAAATTAATCAGATTTATATTTTCTTGGAAGATATTTGCTGCAACAAAACACTGCAGAGAGGGAAAGCTTGACAACGCAGCTGAATAATGTATTTTATCTATGCGCAGTCATGTGATCACTTAAGACTGAATTACAGAGGTGAGTTTTCAGTTCTGGGCTTTGAAGCTCAGCCTGTTCTCTAAATCATCTGCGCTGCAGGATCTTCTCTCTGTCTTTTTCACCTGCGTCCAACAGCAACAGACTGACACAAAAGTTAGCGCCAGTCTAACAGAAGGATGGCAAAATTTATAGCTCTTTAAAACCTATTACATGTCAGCGCGCCTCCGAGGCTCTGCATCAAAGAAATGTGATATATGGAGGATGAGATCAGTAAATCAGAGCTACATCAAGCGTATCGCATATGTGCGCCGTCTCGTCGTAAGCTCTACGGAGAGATTAACCGACAACATGTGGAGTTTCTCACCACTTTCAGGAGGAGAGGTTTTAAAGAACAGAGAATTTCTCTCTTTTATTGTCTATCAAACAATAATATTTTTAAACAAAAAATAAATAGATTTGAGATTTTTTAAAAAGTCCGAACTTGCAGTTTTTATCTTAAAATAACATTTTAATTTGTCAGAACAATTGCTAAATGCTGTGTTTTGGTTGTGAAGCTCAAACTTCTTCTGGGCATGATGTAGACGTGAACTTCCTGGGCGGGACTTATGAAGAAACACAAGATGTATCTCTGTTTGTAAGTCCGTCATTCAAACTCTTCATATGGTGAAAGCCAGCCTCTTTCATCTAAGGACCAATCAGGATTGAACGAGGCCGTAGCCAATCATATTCTAGTTTGACGCTCTGGGACTGAGCAGGTCACATTAAAAAGTTTATTTGCAGTTTATAAAGTTTTGATCTGAAATGTTTTCTGTTTGATTGATTCATTTTTAAAAAAGCTAATTTTAACTCTAATTGCTGACTCCGCATGAATGAGCTTAAGGAGCTCAGATCACCTGAGACGGAATTCAACTTGCAGGAGATGTTGACAGATCTACTCACAAAGTGCACGAAGCAGCGCCCGATTTCATGATGCGCGTGAGGCTCCGGCTGCAGCAGCTGCTCCACCATGGACAAGAATTCTCTGTGAACAGTCAGAATCTCCTCAATGTTGGAGAATAAAACCTGAAAGGGTGAAAAAAATTACAAAGATTAAACAAACACAAGTCTGAACAATCTGTTTTCTCCTCTGTTCCATTTCTTCACTTCTTCTTTATTTTTGTGGTCAGTGGTGCTGAACGAATCATGCCTGTGGTAACAGGATAAATACTGAGGTTTCCCCTGCCTGAGAACTCTTTGATATTGGAATTTCAAAGCACAATTTTTACAGAAATTCTAAAAATAAGAGAAATTTTAACAAGCTATTGAGTTTTTGTGCTGAAAAAAAAAGAGACAAATATACTGAATGTGGGAAGAAGCTTGTTAAATAAAATCAAAGCGTGACAACTAGAAGTCTTTCATGGGTATATTTGGGGTTGAAATAATCCTAAATGATCCTAAACAACCAGCAGCAAATTACTCTGATTGCTACGTTTTCACTCTGGAGGACTGGATGTCATTCGGCTCAGTTCCTCTGTGACACTGCAGTCATAATAACCCCCCACATCCCCTGCTTTGGAGCCCCCCTCTTCTCTCAGCACAGCATGTTCCCAAACAAAACATAACACGGGGGAACATATTCCAAAACACGGACATGCAATAAATATCCTCTGAATGTGTGTTTTCCTGCAAAAGTAAGCAAACTTCACAGACAGGCTCCCACTATGAGGGAGCATCCTTTATTATCCTCTAGCCGGAATCATTTATAAATAGATTATATTTGCAGCTGTTTCCTGCATCGCCCGCCACTTCTCTCTCTCTCTCTCTCTCTCTCTCTCTCTTCATTCAGAACTCCACTAATACAAATGAAAGAGAACCACTGAACAAGGTTAATTTAACTTCCAGCGTAATTGCTGAACTCTTCAGAAATCAGGTGGAAACTAGGTTTGTGTGCAAGGTCAAGGTAAAAAAAACAATTTTGTTTGCAGTTTGTCCCAAGACTTAATTATACAGTAACGTGGCTGACCTCCTCTTACCTTAACTGTTTCCTCTGTGATGTTTTTGTCGATTTTGGTGGCTGCGTATTGGTTCAGGCGATGTAGAAACACCTGGAGGAGGGCAGAACAGAAAAGAAAAGCAGCAGTTAACACAACTGGCACCAGGATCAAATTACTTCTGGCCATCTGATCGCCTGGACCTCAAAAAGGCCAAATAGAAGCCTAGATTTAGGGCTTTGTGTGCAGCTACAACACTTTGTTGCCACAGGAAATTGACAGTCTTCACAATGGACACCGGATACTCTCAAAACACAATCATTGCACTGTACCAAATGTATAATTGCAGTGAATTGCATTTCAAAGGTAGCATTAAGCTTCTGGAGTGCAAACAGAGATGGATGGAAAGTGTTCAGACTCCCTTCTGCCCCTAAGGACTCTGGTTCCCAGGCTCTTTCACTGCACAAGCCCTTAACAGTCCAATTAAGGAGAATTTCCTAAAGGTTTCAAAAGTAAGAAGGTGCAATTTAAAAGTATTTTTAAAATGTGACAGAAAAGAGGAGACGCACTATTTACAAAAGCAGGAGGCTGTCCATCAACAGGTAATCCACAAGATATTTGAGCGTGTTTAGGTAGAAGAGGTTGGAGTGCAATTTAGCAACCAGGGTCCATGTTAAGTGGAAATCTCTGGAGGAAACAAATGGGCTGCATCACAGTTTACTGCACTTTACTTCAGGGAGACAGTGATAAACTAAACAGCAAAGCAAATCTGGGACGTTAAATCTGTGAAAATACCCCTCAAGAGTTTCATCAGTTATTCTAATGACAAATATATTAACTCTAATGTTTATATTCCTGAACAATATCACAAAAATACATTGAATATACACTAACTGGCAGAAAATGCACATTCTTAGGTAGGATTTTACAGTGAGGCGGATTGTTGTAAATATTGAACAAGCTCAGTTTTGAGAAACTGAGTTTAGTTCTGACATGATTGACAAACAAACAACTAACACCGTCTTAAAATAGATAGAATCTCAATTATAAACATGTAATTCAATGTAAACTTTTTAAAAACAGCCTTCTATTGAACCAAAATGAAGTTTGGGCTTTAAAAAAAAAAAAAGTACAATAACCAAGTACAATCAGAAACCTGCTTCAAAACATCTAAATTAGCATTTTAATGTCTCTGAAAAAACACATCAGTATTATTCATCAAAATAAAGCTAAATTCATTCAAATGGAAAGAAAATCTTTCCTTGTACTGTGTCCACGATGACGACGTCAACTCTTTGCATCGGTACACAAAGGCGATGTGTCACGACCAATTTAAGCTAATCAAAGGCCTGTCACAGATCACACAAAGCAAACGTAACACGACAGGCAGCACAACCGGCACAATGCAACAGATTGTGACTTTTCATCACCACAAATCCTCATTTCACAGTAACACAAACCAGCATCATCTTTGTAAACACGAGCGCAAGAAGACTAAACAAACGTCTTACAGTGAATTTAGTTGCAAAAAGAATTTGAATCAATCTTAGTGGTTCATCACGGGCATCTCTTTACTGCCCCACCGAGGGCCGTAATGCCATCTGTTGCCTCACAGCAGGCAGCCCGACCCAAGTAAGACGACACAATACGTCCTGAAAGCATGACAACCGGTTGCTTTAATGAACAGACAAGTCAAGAATTATTCCTTTCCACCTCCATGGGCCTGATTGTGAGTTTAAAAAAGGTTTCATTTGATTAATTGTGAGCAGATGGTAGTGCTAATTTGGTGGTTAAAAAGTGAAATTCCCTGCTAATTACATAGCCAATCTTATGCTAACATTTCTAGAAAAACAAGCTGACATACAATAAACGACTGAAATCATTTTAATCACATTGTATTGATGTTCGGCGGCACTTCAAAAGGAGCTGCACGGGCGAGTGAATAAATCTAGGTTTGTAGCCGGAAAAAACGGCACACAGATAATCAGACTCTTTGTTGTGGGGCGACTTCACGCTGATTACCATTCTGTAGCTGCCTTGCCTCGCAACTCTGCCACTCACAAGCATTAGCATGTGATTAGCAAGTCTAATACATGCAAAGGTTGGGCTAAATTCAGCTGAAACTCGCCAAAACCCGACAGGAGTTTACAAATGTGAAGTAATCTGAGCTAAATCAGCTCTATTTTCTTAAATCAAAACATAGTTTCTATCATTGATATGTTTTTCTTAAGAGTTCTAGAAGTACAGATTCAAAAATAAAGAGTCTATTCAACTGGAAGTACTGATTATACTGTATTAAGGAGGTCAAAGCTGAAAAACCCTGCAGATATTTATCTGATCTACTTTAAATCTGATAACAAATTGTGTAATCCCTTTAAAGGATGTAGGCCAGGAGAATTTAAACCATCTTTCATGCAGTTACTGTGAGCTTGATGATCAGCACTCATTAACAGTCTAAACTAGTGTGTGACTCAACAACCAGGCCAACTATGTTTAGTGATTCGTCCTGGTAAAACTTCTCCAACAGTCAATAGGGAGTCTTCATTTTCTCTCCTCCCTCACGCAAATACCAACTTTGTGTTATTTTTCTTTTATTATCACTCAGATTACTGGCAGCCCCGCGGTATGTTCAGGGTTTTGACTCAGTAAGCCTGACAACGACTATTTGGAGAAACAAGGCTGTGAGAAAATATGCAAGTTTCCAGTTGGAACCACAATTAATAGATACGCTTTTGCAACAAATTTTCTTTCTGGCCGAGGCATGTATAACGATTGCGACATTCATTCAAACGTTTTGGAAATGTTGTTGTTGGAATTTAGTCACAAAGTGTCTGAATTTTGCACTTTCACATCGTTTTATTGAAAGTTTGGTAACAAAATTCGTCTGAACATCTCGCAGACTTTCCGACTGAACTGCTATTTATCTGCACTTTTGAGCGACTGTAATAAGTTAAGAAGCAAATATATAATTAAATATTAAACAATGTTTCTACTATCTTTCACCAACAGTTCTGAGAAAATTCCCATCTAAAAAATTATAATTACCGGTAGATCCCACGCAGAAAAATTTGAGCTGACATGTTGGGTTTTCATACAGTTACATAACTTCCTTTCTCTTCATATACCTCATACTGTATCAGGAGCAAATGACAAGGACATAAAGGCCTCTCAGACAGTCACTTTGTTCCCAGAAGCCCAGGTATAATCACCTGAATTGTCACTATGATAGCTGAAAAGAAGGCTACGCATTAAAACCTCATTAAAGTTTTCATTATTCCACACAACAGATGGGTGTGATGAATAGATTAGCCCTGTAACTGCATGTGGCCCTACGTGCCATTAATCAGCGCCGGCTCACATGCTGTGGGCTACAAAATACATGGATGTGGAAATCCCTGCAGCTGCTTCATGTAGCTGTGTTCCTCTCTTTGGGATCATAGGAGTGATAACAAGACTTCTGCAGTCGCAGTAAAATCTGCAGAAATATGAATCAGCACTCATCAAAAGGTCAAACCAGGTGACTGGACGTTCATCCAAGTTCAGGACGCTTTGTGAATGGACATTATGTAACGTTGCTTTTCTGGGAAGATAAAATCTATAGAAGACTGCCCCCACCCCTCCTCTTGCAAATGTTTACCTCTGAGACGTGAGTCCCAACGAAAGAGTTTGACAAAAACTACCACTGACATCACTGGAGAACAATGATGGACATTCTTCCATGGCAAAACAAACTGTTTACAGTTTGGGGGGGGGGGTCGTGCTAGTGTCATAGCGAGGTCATGATTGTTTTGTAGAAATGAACAAGTGTTATGCAAGTTTTAATGATGAGAGGAATGAAAATAAAGCAACAAGTTCCTGCTAAAATTCTGGTGAAACATACAAGCTCAAAACATGTTTTCTATGTGTTTAAATCTGATCCAGAAAGTTGTTTGTTGCTTAAAAAAAACTACACAGCATAATAAGAAATAAGGCTCAGTTACGCAGTTAAACAGTCTCTTCTGCAGTGTTCGATCTTGTTGGTCACAACAGAACAGAGTCCAGGGTCGGCTCATTAATGCCGCCCACCAGTATAAACTGGAACACAAGAGAAAAAAGGCTCCATCCTCGAACCTATTGGGTGAAGCGTTGCCTCAGTCCAAACACAATTCAGTGATTTGCTTTGTTGTCAGAATGATGACAAACAAACTGTGAATCCATGACTGGATTCATGCTACAAAAATATTAATATTTATAAGAACATCATAAGTGAAAGAAGCATTTCTTATAAGAAATACATTTTTTTTCACAGATAGAACAAAGACTATTCAGAGCTGAAACCCAGTGATGGAAGTCGTCACTGTGAGGCTCATTAACACAACTGCACTTTAAGAACACACGTCTTTCTTTAAAACTGCTGAGTAAAGCTTCTGGGATCAAATGAAGCAGGTAGCAGGTGACCTGCAGAAAAGGAAAATCTTCTGCAGAGGTGCCTGTCGCACACACACAGATCAGAGTCCTGACACAGAAACATCTAGTCGTCACAGAAAACAGACCAAAGACTGAGAGCTCACAGGGAGATTTTCAAAAAGAGAGAAAACCCTTTTTTTTAATTGAGTAGCTCTTATAAAGTGGCCCCTGCTGACTTGAATTGGCCCCTGATGACACCATCCAGTGTCATTCTGGGCCTTTTCATTTGGACTTCAACAAATTTCCCCTAAACGGTCCCTTTTCTCTTTAATGAGACAGAAAACATGGATTATAAATCCAGAAGGGAATGTTTCCCAACAAGGTTCAAGTTCAGAAAGTTTGTGAGATATTCATTTTCTTTCCAAATAGTCACAGGCATCTTAAAACCTTCTCAGTTTTATTTTCATTTAATTTTATGTTCCCAAACGTCAGAGCCCAGTGAGATCGTGGCTTAAGAGTGGTTCAGGAAAGATCTTTGAGTTTAATTAACACTAACACATAAGAGGTCAAATAGCATGTTGTTCTTTTGGAAAAAAAAACAAATGTCACTTGCAATAGGAATCATTCTTTCTCTTATGAAAAAACCAGTCAAATTATATTAAAAATACAAAATAAGGGTTGGGTTTTGATGTAAGAAACTAGATCTGGTGGATGAGAGTTTAGAGACAAAGCATCAAGTCACAAGAGTGCAACCAAGCAAACCGTCACCCGCTGATTTGTCGACAATTCCCATCAGGGCCACAAACCAGCGCCATGTATTGATCTGCGAGATGACTGAGCAGAATCGCCCCGTCTCTTAATCCATGGCGCACTCCCAGCTACGACTGTCCTACCCCCTGATTGTTCATCTGATTTACAGGCTTTCAGACCGTCTGCAGACGGGCCCCTGCCATCCATTTCAGCAGGCTTGGCAAGGAAAAGTGACATCAGAAGAGACAGAACCAGACGCTGTCAGAAGAATTAAACAACCACCCTGCCAGTTTCTTTCCTCGTCTCCCAGTTTTTGCAACTGAGAGAATCCCCCCAACAGAGTCCAGTTCAGCATGTCTGAGAGTAACTCACGCAGGAGGGAGAGTGAGAAACTTCATTAAAATTAACTAGTGATTCCATTTTATGGAAAGTGCTTGTTTTGATGTTTTAAAGTGATAAAAACAGAAACAAATAGAAATATGAAGTTATAGATTTTTTTGGCCTTTTTTACTTTGAAATTGTTCTTCAAGTGTATAACTCATAATATTGGCAATCTTTAAGTGTGCAAGCTTTGCAGTGCGGGTACGTTAATCCATGCAACACACGGCTCAACACTCAGCCCCGTTTGAGAGGATGACCGCCCTCGTACCTCAGGAACATCGTGACAAGTGTTTGCTGCAGCCCTGCAACTGACCAAGCACCTGGCACAGGCCGAATCAAAGGCCGCCTTCTCCTCTGGGCAGAGAGACAGCCCCACCTCAATCATCTGAGCTGAAACCGCTCAATGGCTTCAGAAAACACAGCCAGACTCAAAGTACACAAGTTGGCATCTGTAGAATGATGCTGCGCTCAATACTAGCGTGGCGAGAGTGGAAGGGAGGGGCTGTAGAGAGGTAATGAGTGTGTGTTTTCAAGCAGGAAGCATGTAGCACAATGTAAAGACGGGGAGGTTCAGGAAGGAAGGAAGGAAATCCTGCTTAAAAAGTGGTCAGTGAGACGAAAACTAACGCAGTGCGTCTACTGTAAAAGTCTGCTGGAGAGAACAGATGAAAAAATGTACAGGATACGAACAAAGTCAAAGATTATACATCCCTCAGACGATTTGATTTCAGTTTGCATCTGATATTTCTGCCAACGCGGCACCGCTCACAGGGTAGATGAAGGATTATCCAATATTCATGACTGGCATGAGACTTGAACCTGATGCAAAATCCTCTGCAGGAGACACATTTGTTGTTGCTTATTCTCACTACCTACCATCCATCCTCAGTTTACTAAAATACAATCCTAATCTGCTTTATGCTGAATGAATTCACTCATAGGTCTGATATAAAGCCTGAAGGGCACAAAACAAGCATATTGTACCAGGCGAGAAAATCCATTTACACATTATTTGAAAAGCAGACTTTAACAAAACTGGTGCACAAGTGACAGGTACATGCTTGTATTATAAAATGTGGGCCACTTATAGAGAGGCAGAAGTGTGAAATTAAAATGCAAGCGTGCCACTTCATCAGTTCAGGGGCCTCACAAGGGGGACAGACTTATAAGAAAAGCTGTCCGTATTCACAGAGAGCCAATCCAATTAAAAAACAGTCAAAGTAAAAAAAAAAAAAAAAAAAAAAAAAAAAAAAAAAAAAAAAAAAAAACACTTTACCTTGTTCTCTTCTCACCTCTACTTCCCGTTTACACTCTATAAACACATGCGTGTCTGTACAACTGCAGTATGATGGAGTTTAGACTGATTTTTATCGGCTTTGGTCTGTAAACGCAGTTCTGTTTTGTGATCATGGAAAAAGCAGCAGATTAATGGTATCATATAGAAAAGTCTGTTTGTTCGCAACAGTGAATTAAAGGTAGAGTATGTAAGAATTAAACCTTGTTGTCAAATCCAAATCCTGCAGTTCATGTAGGAAAAAAAGAGTCTGTTCTCAGCCACTCACCCCCTCCTCTACCTAATTTTTTCTGTTGAGTTGCCAGTTCTGATGTTGATTCTCTTTCTCTTACATTGTTCAATTTTTGGGAATATCTGAAGGCATATTTGTTCAGTGTTGAGTTTTCCTAAGTGTGTTTGAACGCCCCATCACATGCAGCTCAGCTGATCAGTTGGAAGGATGTGGTGGTTTCTTACTTTTTTCTGCTGCTCGTTGTGGAATTCCAGCTGCTTGTGTTGAAGACTTGGCAGCCTTGCAGACTCACATGTGATTCGTTATGGAACGTGTAAATAATGATTCCGCTCCGGGCTTGCTTTTTAAAAATGACCGAAACTTTCAACCACCCAGCCAGCTGAGATCAAGATTTGTTACAATGTGACTTTATTTTCAACTCTGGTGGGACATTAGACTGTTGTGTGAGTATTTCACTGTAAAATTCTTACATACTGTACCTTTAACACATCAGGGAAGGAACAAAAGGAAGTGTCCTGCCTTGGTAGGCGAGGTGCCTTGACGTTGAGAAACACCCAGTGTGTTTGCATGTGTAAGATCCCATTAACTTTGTCCACACAGACAGGCGACTCATTTTAGGCAATTTATTATTATTAAGGACAATTTATGATTTAAGAAAATGTATTTTGTGCCATTTGCTTTTAAAGGTGCTTAGGAATGTAAAATATTATTTCAGTGATCCATATTTCTGAACTGGTCTGGGTTTGAATTATGTGCTGGAGAAAATATGTGACCCCGGTCATTTACACTGTGAGAAATAAAGAATGAGATGGAGGTTAGTAATAATATAGGGCAATCATCAGTTCAGAAAGAGGTCACAATAAAAGAATAAAGAAGAGTAATCACAGCAGGAGGAGCGAAAAATAAATCCTCTGTCCTTGTTTCAAATATGCAGCAGGAAGCTGAACGTTTCCTCGACATTTACAGATTAACAGAAAAAGGATGAGAACAACAAGCTGCGACCTTTTGGGATCATCAACATCCAAAGGCTGTAAACCTCCCCTGCTTCCCACTTTGACCAAACCCTCGTCCCAATCGCGCACATATAATAAAAAAAAAGGAAAAAGCTCTTGGCCCGTTTTACGCTGATAAAATTATTGTCCCATCCAGGAAGTAAACAAACTCAAACCCTGAGTTTCATTGTCTACCTGAATCTCAAGGAGACCGTAAAAGCTCCTTCTGTTTTATCCATTAAGTCCAATACTCCAACTTCCTGCTAATTCTGCAGACACAACATAGCTGATAAAAAAAGGTGTCCACTGCCACTTCACATAAACCCAGAACATATTCTGACTAATCAAATTAAGCTCTGTCTGAAAGGTTTGATTCATTTTCATCTTTGTGCAGATTTGGAAGGCTAAAATCAAATTCATTCATTTTCAATGGAAGTGAGGGAATAGAAATGTTTTAAATATGACACTCACATTCAGGCTTTTGTCGGAGCAGCTGAGGGACCACTTAATGCACTACAGAGCTCTTAGGAATATATTAAGTTAACTTGTGGCTCAGATCTTCCTCCAGAACTAGGACATGAAAGGTTTCCCTGATGAAACTTTTTTTTGCGTTCAGTCTATTAAGAGCTTAAAATACGAGCAAATGGCTTTCAGTGTTTTTCTATGAATGGTTGAGTCTGAGAAAAACGACTTCCTTTGGCTGTACAAAGAAAAAAAAGGACTAAACAAAGGCTTATTAGAGTGTTTGTTTTGAGTCCAGATTTGTTCTGCTGTTAAAATTGACTGTCATTTTATCAGCTCACAGCGCTCCAAGATAAACACCAGTGTCCACCGCCGCCCACAATCACAAGCTTTAATCGTTCTTCATCTGAGAGATATATCGGAACATGTCCTTGGAGACTCTCTTTATCTGTGAGGGTGCTCTGAGATTCAGAGTAAAAAGTGGACCCAAAGCTACAAAAGTCAACTTTTCCAAGTCAACACCCTGAAGATGCAATCTGCACACTTTCCCACAAGAGAAACAACATCTACATAATAGTCCAGGGACAAAATCTCTCTAATCATCTGTGGGTTTCCACCACCTGAATGCTACAGTATATGTGTTGGGGGTTGATTGTGTTCAAGTCCCACCGATCAGCCGAGGCGATCTCTGCTCTTCAGTTCAGCTCTGCCAACTGACCGGAGCCTCATTGTTCTGCAGCATTTCCGAACCTCAGAGGAATTCCTTCTGCAGGAAATATGGTTTACAGGAGACGGCACCAAGACCAGCTACTCACACAGAGATCACCGCCTCTACCCTTCGTCCTCCTGGCACAATCTCCTCTGTAATCTGCTTTCCCCTTTTCAACCATTCTGCTAATATTCAATCCATCCCTCCCCTCTGCTCCCCTCTCCATGATTTAACCCCCACACCTCAGAGCCAAACAGAGGGAGGAATCTCCATTCTGACCTCTAGAAGCACCAAAAAACTAGTATTTCATAACTGAGTCTTGTTTAGGAAGTAAAAAAAAAAAAGAACGCGATTTCTTAATGAGATGAATCCCTCCACACCCACCCCCTGCTGCACAGTAGGGTTACTCTTTGATCAGCCTTTTTGTCTTCTATGACCCTCCCTAAGATCTCCAAGAAGTTGCAGTAGTAGATAAGAATGGCTATTAGTGTCTTATCAGATCATCTTCCACCTTGTATAAGCACATCAGCTAACCCAATCACTCATTGTTAGATGCTTCTATCCAAACATTCCAGAGCAGAACAGAAGGCCCTCACAGGGATCAGTCACCTCTGAAATGAATCCCAGTTCCTGCACAACAGGCAGCTGCATTCCCCAAACCCCTGCCACCAGGACAGAGGACAAATTCCCTCCTGTCATCTGTTTCTACACACAGCTTCATCCTTTTATCCAGTTCCCTCAATTGATTGGAAACATCTGGATGGTGGTGGCAGAAAGTGGGGGTTTAGTACCCAAATAACACTCTCTGGAATGCAAACTTTTGTTAAAAACTTGCACACCACTTGTTCACAATCTCAAACTACCTCTGTTTGAAGGTAGGTGTTAATTTTTGATGCGACACTGTTAAACCGTGTGACTCCTATGATGCAACAACCAGGTGTTTCCCTGATGGAGATGTGGTGGGATTCATTTCAGCCCACCTGTGCACAACTTTGACCAGATGAGACTGTTTTTTTTCTTCTTCTTCTTCTTTTAAATGCAGTAAGTGGTGTAATTATGGGATGCAGCTGTATGAAAGAAGTTAGTATTTCATTCATATAACAGATGTCTTTATAACAAGTTTTATTACTGAAATCCCATGAGAGGTTTAAGAAACGCCTCTATGTGGCAGATTTTCCTGTTTCACACTTATAAACTCAATGTTTAAGATTTTCATCGACTCAATGGATTCTCAAAAACTCTACAGAAATCCTACAAACACTGTGCAGGATTTCATGACACATTTCGTGTGTCTGCAGGCTGATGCATCCTGCATACTAACTACTAACCAGGATGATTGTTTAGTTTTTAATATTGGGTTTTTGTTTAAATCTGCACTTTGGTTCGTTTCAAATAATTTATTGCAACACTCACCGAAAGAAACTCAAGCGTGCCAACATAATCCCGTTCAGTCTTTAAAAGTTCATTAATGACACACACTCGTAGCCGGAGTTGTTTCTCCAAGTCCTTCCCGCTTTCAGTCCTGTGCTCACTTCTGCTCTCTTCAGTCATTTTGTGCTTATAAATAAATGTTAAAAGACAAAAAAATTCTTCAGCAGCAGCTCAAAATCCGCTGGCTTCAGATGCGACGGTGGAAAGTTCGCAGCATGTTGTTTAAAAACAACAACACGAGCAACCGGTGTTTGTTTAAAAGTCCACAAGTCACGGAGGTTGTGTCCAGAAAAACGGCAAAGTTGAGAAACAAAAAGTTTGAAAAGAGAGAAAAACTTCTTCCCTGAAACTGCAACAACTTGCCTCCAGTCAAAGTTAAGTCCATGTGACTCCTGAAACCTTCATCCTACTCCTGTGTCCCACCAACAGTTTTGAAAGTAGAGGACCAGAGTTGAGCTAGCTAAAATACTTGCATCGATTTCCGGGAATTCTTTTCAAAATAAAAGCATAACCGGATGTTTATTAGAAGTTCTTTCAACATCTACTTGAATGTGCTTATTTCTCAGATGAAAGTTTTATTTTAACGTTTTGATAAGGTGCAGCTGTGTAAATGAGTGATTTATCCTATTTTCATCCTTTTGTCTATTAGACATGCATAAAACAAAAACGTCCTGAAAGTGGAATCTGGTGAATGCATCTGTTCTTATTTTTACTTTTGTTTTTTGAAAATATTTGACACGAAAGAGGTCTATTGCAGTGCAAAGTGGCGAAAAGACATTAGGAATTTTGAAAATACCCAAATTGTATGTTTAACTCTTGTGTTTTTTATGTTAACTAATACTTACAGCATTGTTATTGGTTTTTTTAAAGGTCACCGAGATTGTCACTTAAGATAAACACTATCCTAAATACTTTGTATAATTTTATTCTTCAAAATGCATATTATCAAGTATAATTATACTAAATAAAATAATCAGGATTCAGCTGGCAGCTCATTCAGGAAAGGGAGCTCAGCAGAATGCCCTGTCCTGGTAGTTCCTGAGGTTGGCCAGGGGGCCACATGGGGACATGCTGGAACTTCAGGGTAGGCCAGGCAAGCGAAGAGGCTACAAGAGGGGCAGAGTCTCTGGAGGTCAATCTAGAGATCACTTTGAAAGGTGCTGGAACTGTAGAGGATTCCCTGAGTAGCAATGAAGCTCCAGAGGTTTGCCAAAGATCTGGAGGCCTTGCAGTTCTATGAAAAACGTTACTTGTTATAGCCTGCAGAAAGATCTAGGTGTTGTGCAATGGGCAGCTCTGGAGATCGACCAGCAGCAAGCTCAAAGAAGTGGCAAGACCTTGGAGGCTGGAATTAATCAGACACAGACAGGAGCCTGAAGAGTAGCTCAGGAGATCTAGAGCTTGCCTTGGAGCCCGAACTGGATGGTGGAGAAGGCAGAGCTGTCTGGATTGAAATTGTCTGGTAGGACTCTTGTGAACAACTAGAACTGTCATTGTCAGGGCCCACAATAACTTGAGGAGGGTGGACATTGACCACTAGAACCACCAAAGGCAGGGGAATGGATGAATAGGTCTCCTTTGGTCTCAGGAACCACAATATGAGCAGAGGTATTATCCAAAACCCTCTCAATGCAAGCTCATGCAACAGATGTGAAGGAACCTCTATCAGGTCCAGATGCAGGCAGAGAAGTACAAGCTGTGAAGAAGTTACAAGTAAATGCTTTCAAAGGGTTAATTAAAACTAAAGGATTTGTGAGCTTTTATGATTTTCTACTACAAAAGTTGTGCGTTTGTGCACAAAAATAAAACTTAAACAACCTAACATACAAAAACAACTTTGCACCAAAAGGGATTTGGTTCTATGCAGATAAAATAAAAAGTGAAAAGCCTGTAGGAAACATTAAATACCTTCAAAAAATATGAAGAACAACTTTGAATAACTACAAGAAAGTCCTACTCTTTAGAAACAAAAGCATAAAATAAATCGGTGGTGGTTTAAAACTTTTGCACAATGCTATGGAAAAGCATTCCACCACAAACTATAAGGACCCGTTTCTAAATGTGTGTGTGTGTCATGTTGCTGAAAAACACATTGATCTCATACAGTCCTTTCTTCTCTGTCTCCGCTTTGTGAAAGAGGAAATAAATCGGAGTCACAGAATGATCTACTGTGTGAAACCTGAAGTCTTTCTTCTATCATATCGAGCACGTCTCAACAAACTGCCCCTTTGCATTTGAGTTTCCACACTGAGAGTGTGAGAGCAGAATCAAAAAACCTTATTATCAGAGAAAGTGAGGCACAGGTGGCGAGAGAAACAGGAGGAAAACGTGTTTACAGGCATGCTGGGATTTGTCTGGGGCTCTTAAAGAGGCATGGAATCATTATTTGCAATTCTCTTTGTAATAAAACCTGTAAAAAGTTTTTTTTTCTCCCCAGAATATTTTGGCTTGAGAGAACTTTAATCCTTTAGCCACCAGAATTTTCTCGGCAACATAATCAGTATTGATTCAGCTTTATCTTTCCTGTCGTAGTCTCATGTTTTAAGTGTGACTGCACATAAATGTGGTGTTAAAATTAAAGTTTCACATGACTGTAAACTGCTGGTGGCAGGTAAAAATACTTACCTGATCAACCAGGCCCAAGTCTTTGACAGAATACTTTACAAAGACGTGAGGGCCTGGAGCTGAACCGCTGTCTCTCAATTTCGAAGGCGGGCTTAGCCAGTTGAGAGAGAACCGATCAGAAACCCGGAAGTGACGCAACATATGTGACGCTAAAACGGATACACACGAGGCGGAACGAAAACAAGAAGTTTAGCGAGCGGAGCCGTAATGGTAGCTACAGAGCCATGGTTAATGGAGGAGAAAAGACGAATATTAATGACAGTTGTCGCTTTTGTGTCAAAAACTTGCGAATACGAGGTGTCAATGCACACTCGCGGCGCAGAAGTAAACACTTCATCCACAGCCGAGTCCGCCATGTTGAATGTTGTGCTCTGGGTGGAAAACGCTAGTTCCGTGTTTTCAGGATGACGCACAGCAAAGGTGATATGTAATTGGTCCGTCCTAAAATTTGACGCGGAAATGATTGAGTGCTGCTCCGGTGTCAGACCCTTCTGCATTTGAACATAATGCAGGAGGATCTGATTGGTCAGGCTATAAAAATACCAGCGATACATTTAAAAAGCCTGATTGTTTTTATCCAGAGGATATAGCTGGTGCAGTTCTGCTACTTCAGCAGTTAAAGGGTTATTATTACGGGTATAATGGTCAGTATTAAATGTTTATGATCTATTTCACAGACTAAAATAAGAAAATTTAGCAGTTATATGTATTTTATTGAAGCAATGCTGCCAACTCCTCAGCAGCTGTTCAAAAAGTCACTAGAATTTACTAAATTACACCTTCACTTAATTTGCATGAATGACCCAGAGCATGTAATCTGTAATGAATGAGGTATGTGAATAAAATTCCTTCTTCCTCGACTTGCGGTCATTTGAAACTAGAAGCTTAATTATGCCTCAAAGTTCTTTCACCTTTTGCTGCAATTAAAAAAAAAGATCAGTTTAATGTTTTGGTCACTCTCAGATCGGTTTCTCCACCTGCTTCACTCCATTTGCACCTTTAACTCGTTAGGATGTTTAATCACTGGGGACTTGGAAAATATTTAGGTTTTCTTCTAATAATTGGTTTCAACACATTTTAGAGAAAATATAAGAGTAATGTAAAATTTGAAACCCAGAAGGTTAGAATGAAGTGAATACAAAATGATAAATGATGTTTATTTGCTGAATTTGTTTTATAGCAAGCTGAGTTCTCTTGTCCATCTCATCCTCCTTTTGTTTTCCTCATATGACAATTTTTTTCTTTTCTTTTCTGCTCATAAAAATAAACATCAGATGTTTACCATTAGTTTTTGTGTGTTCTGACTTATGAAGGCCAAAAATGGCCGTCCCTGCTATTAACTTGTTCTACTTGTTTTTCTTAACCTTTTTCCTTTCGTCCATGCCTTAATGTGGTGGAGGGGATTTGAGCACCCCATGATCTTTGGGGATACCTTGTCTGTGGCGTCTTGGCAGCTTGGTTGTGCTAAAACTGGAAAAATGTGATCTGTCCTTCTAACTCTCATTAGAACTCTGGCAGCAGCATTTTGGATCAGCTGGAGTCTTGATAATAAAGAAGTACAGCAGTCAAGCCTAATAGTTATAAATACTGTTTTTTCTGCATCTTTTTAGGTCAAATAGCTCTGATTTTAGCAACATCACGCTGGTGGAAGAAGGTCATCATGGGAATGCATTTATCGTGAGAGTTAAAGGACACTTCCAGGTCAAAAAGATCACTATAGTTCCTTCCTGGAGACAAAGTAATTACCATCCAAGTTGGGCTTATCTGGATTCGGCCTCTTAAGAATTTAGTGGCCCTACTTTGGTTGTTTGGTCAACGGATCCAGGGCTGACCCTGCATCACGCTTGGTAACAGTGTGCTGGTCTTTGAGCCTCCACGAGATGTTGGGGCAAGAATCCTCTCCTCTCGGCCGGTTCTTCCTCTGCATTGTGCAGGTGGCTGTCTTCTGGATTCACTGATCAGTCTCCATCTGTCTGGAGCTGCAGGGGCCATTCGGTGCTCTCTGACCCCCCCTCCTGCTCATGCTCATTAAGCTGGAGTGGTTAAACAACTCTTGCACCTTCTCCGTAACTATTTATGGCACTCGTAGTTTTATGACACTATATTTTGTATGTGTTTTGTTTCGTCTTACTTGTGCTGCTTTATCTCCCCCCCACCCACCTGCCTCTCTTCCTGCTCTTCTGCAAACACATAGTTGAGGGAAACTTGTTCACATATCAGTTAAGTGTTTGAATTAAACACAGTTAGAGGCATTAAGCAGCTGGGTAAATATGAACAACACTCACTTTAATACAGCTGCTTTAGAGATCATTTTTGCCGGAGCAGTTTTTTACACAACAATGAGGTTCGGGATTAACATCTCAACGAGTCAGGATTCAGCTGAATCCATTTTGCAATGAATTCATGCGTGACAGTCCCACTTTATGAGCAGAAGAAAGGCTGCTTTACATCTACAGAGTTGTTGTGTGTCTCAGTTAAGAGATAGGGTCAGTTTAGTGAGGTGAGATGAGGACATGTACGTGTGTAAATGTTAATATGTGCTATACTCTGCCGCTTAGATGTGGTAATTGCATGTTTTACCAGCTGGAGAAGGGATGTGTTGTAATGCTTATTTATTACCACTAGAGGGCGGTGTTGTTTTTCCAATGAAATAAAATTAAATGAAATGAAATGAAAAATACTTTATTTATCCCAGAAGGGAAATTCAACATTGTAGTAGTTTGTTTTTTTTTTTTTTTTTTTTTTTTTTTTTTTTTTTTTGTCCAACAATAAAAACAACAATGAAGACAACAATACAATAATAAAAATCAAGGTCTGTTCTTGTTGTAGAGGCTAATGGCTGCAGGCAGGAATGATCTTGAGATTTATGAGATGAATGAATTAAACAGAAGCTGCAAGAAAAAGTTCTGCATTTTCAAAAAAACTATAATAAAATGAAAAAATTTTACATATTTAGGCTCAGAATAAAAGTATGTGGTTCCTTCTGCCAAATGATTTGTGGTTTAGTTTTGGTGGTGTCTTGATAAGTCGCTTCCGTTCTTCCAAAACAATGTCAGACTGATAGGAGCTGCTTTTTTTGTCCTTGATAGTAGCACAAAGAATTAAACAGAAGTTGTGATAAGATTGTTTAGTTAAGCTGATTTGAGGATCTTTTTCATTAATTCCAGCAAGCAGTCCTTAAGTTTTATCAGTTTACTGCATCATATCCAAACATATCTCACATAGCAGCAATATCAATCATGTCATTGTTTAATTAATATTGATTTATTCTTTTTCCAGATAAACTGAAAAAGGTTTTTTTGATTCATATTCAGAAGGTTTGGCCAAAAGGTTCATATAAAAAATACAAATGTTTTTTAAAGAAAGACATCTCCATCCTTGCTGAGACACAGGATATACATCCTTTTATTACTGTTAAACATAAACTTTAGTTACGTGACAATGATTTCTTTTATTTGTCAGCTGCTGTGTTTATGCCATCGGGACTTTCTCTGGATATCCCACATGCTATATTTGCTCCCATGACGTGAATCTTTCCGAGGGACAGTCGTCTCCTGCACGACATTTACCCTTTTTATTAGAATAAAAATTATTGATATTGGCAAATGTTTAAAACAAAGTTTTTAAACTGAATATGAACAGAGTCAAGATGTAGAACTGCTTTGCTTTGGTGCTGTTCATCAATAACAGGCATCAACTACAATATACGTATTTATTCAGCTTAATAGTAATACAATTAGGAAAATAATATTAACATTTAAGATATGAAGAGGATTCAATCCAATTCAAGTCCTGTTTAATGGGTAGGACTCTTAGAAACCGGTATTTAATTTGCTGTTAAGTTATTGTTTACTCCAGTATCCATAAAAAGAATCATAAAAAAATATTTAAATAATAAATAAATTCAGACTTCAGGCCTCTTTAGTTTGCAGTTGGTGGATAATGTTCTTTGGGGCATGAAAGAAACAGTTTTCAAAGTGTTTTTCAGTGTGGCTCTTAAATAAAAAGAAACATTTAAGTGTCAATATCTTTACAGAAAGGAATTTTATTTTTAATTTTATTATTTATGTTTATTTATTTATTTTTTTTGTTTTTAAAAAAAGTTTTAAAAGTCAGAAACAGTTTCAGGTTGTTCAATTTTTAATTGTTGATTAATTGGTTTACGGGATCATGGCGCTTTGGGGCTTCCATACACGTCTTATGTAGTATGTAAGTTATTTTTTACAATTGATAAATACAAAATATAAAAATGGCCTTTTTCTTTAAACCTTTAAGTTTCAAAGTGGCAGAATTGTGACAGGTCTGTATTTGTAAATAGCACAATATGTTATTGCCGACTGCCACTAGAAGGTATAATGCATAAGGTAGGCTACAGCTAGTATTCTGGTAAAGAGAGTATCTTTTTTAGTAAAGATGGTTTTAAAGCTACAGCCTTATAACAACATGTTAATAAAATATACTAAACTAAACTAAAGGTTTAATCTCCTCAAACCCTCCTCTCTCTTTGTTTGAGTCACATGGTCTCTGCTCAGGGTCACAATCAACCTGTCAGATCCTCTGCTGACCCTGCGGTTTAACCAGACACCCGCTCATCCCCTCAGCACAAACCTGGACTACAAGGTCCTCTTTCACAGCACTTAAAACATTTCAAGACTCAGGGAGGAACGCTGTGATTTAATGTCTTTGGGTTCCACTCTAAAACAGTGTTGGGTTTTAAGATTTTGCTTCACAAAAAAGAGAAGTTTGGTTCTCAACAGCCCTGCAGACCACAACCTAAAACCCACAGCAGTGCCACACACCCAGGAATGTGTTAAAAACAACATCAAACTGACTCCAGGCGGTGCCGTATATTAGAGTGTACCAACATGTTCCACTCAAATGACCAGCCAATGTAATGACCTCCAGTACTTCACTCTCCCTGCAAGTCCCTGAACATGACATATACAGGAGGAGTGAATATGCTTCTGTGTTCAGCTGCTTAAACGCACTTCAGCTTACGGTTTCGTGTTATTTCTAAAATATAGCCTGTCAGGACAAACATACCTTTTTAACCACGGCTTCATTTGGAGGTTTACTGACTGGATTTTTCATTTTTCCTGGATGAGATAGAGGATTTTCACATGAGATTTAAACCAATAATGAATCAATTAACATTGAAAATTCACTTAAAACTGTAACATGACAGCTGAACACAGAAACGTCCTGGGCTCCTGCAGTTCTGCAGAACTTTCTGCAACTTTTGCAACAAGTTAATATGTCTGATTTGGAGCAGAAGCATGTTTGCTTTGGATGGATGAAGGGGTGAATATGTAGGAAACGTTTGGTATGTTGTTGTACAATAATTGTTGTGAAACAGGTGGTGCAACGCTGTTGATACTAGGAGAGAAGCATGTGAAAAATGCCCCACAGCCACAAAAGGAAAAAAACAGCTGACTTAGACATTTATCACCGTGTTGGATCAAAGAGACGACCAACGACCAAAAAGCTGAGAATAAATATCTAACGCTCCATTAAGATGACAAGGTTCTGTCCACTGATCCATCAGCTGGTTAGGAGGCTTTAAAGATGCAGAGAATCAGTAAACACCCAAACTCAAAACAATCAAATCTTCTAATATCAGTTATTTATCACCTGCTGCCAATATTACACCTGCGTGTGTTTTTGTTAACAAACTATTGAACCACCTGATGGATTTTAATAAGACTTTTTGAATGTATGTAGCCTACTGAAATTAATTAAATTCAAGATGGCCGTCACAACTGATCAAATTATCAAACACAAACAAGAGATTTGCGTTATCTGTGTCAGCCACCATCTGACAAGAATCAAGAACTTCTGGGATGTTCCATCAAAGCATGAGATAAGATGCATGAAAGTCTTGTGTGCTAGTTTGATTTTTTTTTCTTTTTTATCAAAAATCCATCCCAAAGTAAACAGACTTGATTTGCCTTATTTAAAAAAAGTTTTAGAAAGGTGCGTTTCTAGTCATGATCACGTGATCACCGTCAGGAATCTTTTTGTTGTGTGTGCTGGAGCAGATCTGAACGGGTGCGCAGGGGCAGACTGCTGCTGCTGGTGCGCTGCGCACCGCTGGAGCGGAGGTTGGGGATGAGGAGGGGAGGGGGGTGCTCCTCGAAGCGGCGCTTTGTAGTTTGACCTGCATCCTGCCAAACTTTCTTTCCGTCTGTGATCTGGTGGTCCAGGATGGCTGTGGAACAGAACAGAACTCTTCGCGCCTCCGTTTTACTGGCGTGTGTGATAATCTGCAGTAACGCGCTTTGGTCCGTCCGCGCGTTTCTGTATAACAACCGCTACGCAGGGTGAGTGTTTCATTCATCTCTTTCCTAAAGCTTCAAACTGTTCACAGTTATCATTTGATAATCACTGTGCGTGAATTTGGCACAACAAACTTCTAGTGGAGTTAGAAGTCCTCAAACTGAATCCATGAGGATGCAGCTGTTATGAGGTTAACCATAAAAAAACAAAATAGCATCACTTAAGAATATTGAATAATGTAAAAAAATATATACAAGTGTATATTTTTATGGTTTTTTTTCTAAATAATTTTCAGTGCACTTTAGTGGAAAAAGGAGAGAATCACTGCTTTAAACTCAGTCTTTTCTGTCTCAAACACACTTTATTAAATATTGGACTGATGTTCTTCACAATAAGCTCATAATCTGCAAGAAAATGGTTATGTTCTTTTTGCAAATAATGCAAATAATAATAAGAACAAGTCTCGATCTTAGAAAGCCCAAAATCTTACATGAATAAAAGCAACTCTGCGAGACACAAGCTTCTTGGTTTAATGAGCAGATTGTCTTTAAAAGTAAATTACTTCCATCCACAGAGAGTCTTCTGCTGTGAGAATCAACAGGCTGATGAGTTAAAGACAGCTTTATCTTTAAAATCTGTCTATAGCTGGTGGCTGCAGAGCAACAAGCCCTCGCCAGGTCGACTTGTGAACAAAAGACAGACTGTTTTCTGTCCACAGATAGGTGGAAGAAATGGCTCAGACTGGACTGTGGAGCTCCTGGATGCTACGAGCTGTGTGTGGCATGAGTACAGCTCATAAATCATCCGAATTTACGTTCGATTCACCTCCCTGTCCTTCAAGTCCACTGAAACTTTACACTGTCTGTCTCTTGGAAATTCAGTGTTTACTCAGGGCGCAGTTTGGTCCCTTAACATGGGACACCTGGATTCTTTTGTTATTAAAAGCTCAGAATTACCTCCTCCTACTCTTGTGTAATGGGCCCTGCTTCCTGTACTTTTACTATAGAATGCAATAAACTATTGCCCACATGTTAGAATTAGATCCAAGGTGTCAAAGTAACACAATATTCAGATGGGAAAAATTGTGCTCAAAGACAGAGAAAATGTATTTTACAGATTTAATTAGAAACCATTAACAGTTTTTATTTCATCTAATAAATGAAGAACAAAGGAACTGATCTGTTCTCTTGCAAGTAAATGTTTTTCATGTTCTATTTTCCCCCATTCATAGACAAAATCTTGAGATTTATCAACTCAGATCCCTGCTGATTAAACACAATGACGTCTCTCCCAGTCAAAACATTTTGGCGAGATAAAACTCGCTGTGACCCAACCGCGTGTGTTGTCATGTAAACAAACACTTTGTGGAACGCCTGAACAAAGAGTCGTTATTCTAATCTGGAAAAATAATGATTCACTAAATGAGAGAGAAATGCCTCGAATTATATAAAAACTTGGGCAAACCTATTACAGCAATTTTTAGATTTTTTAGACAAGAAAAAAACTGAAATTAGCATTAAAGTTTGACATATAGTATCATAAAAACATCACTTTGTGTAAGATTTGCTTTTCCACCTGCAAAAGAAATACATACAAGCGTGTCACTGTGTTGGCGATAGTGTGCCGGGACTTTTGTTTATATATATGATTTTTTTAAAGTTTTAATTATAACCCAACTTAGAAAAGTTGTGTTGTCTTCACAGTGATCAAGTTTTTAGGATTACGCCGAGGAGTGAGGAGGAGGTACGAGCCCTTAAGGAAATTCTGGGACACATGAAGGTTTGCATTTTTATACAATTCCCTTTATGAATCCTTTTTGTTAGCCTGACCAATCAGATCCTCCTGCATTATGTTCAAATGCAGAAGGGTCTGACACCGGAGCCGCACCCGATCATTTCCGCGTCAAATTTTTCGACGGACCAATTACATATCACTGTTGTTGTGCGTCATTCTGAAAACACAGAACTAGCGTTTTCCACCCAGAGCACAAGTGTTTACTTCTGTGTTTGCCCAGTGTTTGCTTGGGGCGGTCAAATACGTGAACTGAGTGTGCAATGACACCTCGTAGTCACAGGTTTTTGACACAAAAGCGACAACTGTAATTAATATTCGTCTTTTCTCCTCCATTAAACATGGCTCTGTAGCTACCATTACGGCTCCGCTCGCTAAACCTTTTGTTTTTGTTTTTGGAAAGGCAAATAAAGTGATTTACTATAGCAGAAAATGGAGAGATGAAGAATCATTTCATTTCTGAGAGTTCTTCCTTTTCTGAATGAAAAATCGACTCAGGAGACAAGATAATTTGAGGAGAACCAGTTTTGCCGTATATGTTTGAGCTGAAGTTGGTTCCACGAGCTTTAAGTTCTGCTGCTCAAACAGAGTCAGTCTCAGTGTCATTGTGGATGCAAACAAATGTTGTGGATAAACAGTCAGATTAGAGCAGGAGAAGAAGAGAAAGAGGAAGAAAAAATACCAAAATCAGTCTCATGGAGTTACTAATGTCGGACCCTGGCGTGAGCGTGAATCTGGTGGTAGTAGTTCTCTCTCTGATTATCTGCTTTTTACGGGGTCTAATTATTATGAAATGTAGATTCATGAGTGTGTTTATGTTTGTGTGTTGACAGCTGGGAAAAAACTAATACTCGTGATTCATCCTCACAGCAGCAGCTCATTTCAAACTCCCGTTCCTTCGTATTTCTAACATTCACATACTCAGAACTCTTTGTATTCAGAAAAGAGGATTTCCACCCTGTTCTTTGCGCACATTGCTACCTTTTTTCTGTGCAGTATTAAATTACAGGTCTAGTTGTTCATTGAAATAATATCTAATGTTGAACTTGTGACTTTGTGTATGAAAATGGATTTGACTCGAGCGTGGCGGTGCAGATGAATTTTGCCAGGGATCAAAATCCAACCCATTGAGTCAGAACATTGTGTTTGGTCCTAATGACATCTTATATTTTCGTGTGAGTAATTTCATCATTTTCTTGGTCGGATTAATGGAAATACATTGACGAAGAAGTGTTGTTACAACCACCTGCTTTACGGCTTTTCATCATTTTATTAACAAAAACTTGAGGCTGAAGCTCATAAAAACATTTGTATTTACCTTTTAAGTGTCAAACAAAACAAATTTGCACCATGTTTCATTAAACAAAGTTGTAATGTTTCTAACCTGAGCGTGTCAGAGACACTTTAATTTGTGATTAGCAACATTTTGTAAAACATTCCTCGCTGTCAGCAGACAAAGCAGGCCTTTATGGTGCAGGTCCAATGAGAGACAAAGCAGAGAGACACAGGAATGACATATCTTTCCCATGTAGGACACACAGTAATCATTTCAATAAGAAACCCCCAAGCAAAACGTAGGGGCGGGTTTTTTTTAAGTGCATGATGAACATGTGTTTCAAAGAAACTGAAATCAGACAGGAACCCCCGAAGGAGACAAAGGCCTTCCCTCTTCCCCCCAAATTCATTTGGAAGTAATTATCCATCAGGAGCAAGAGAAGATCTTTGTTTCACAGTGTTTCAGTTAGCTAACACTCCAGCACGGGTCAGTAGTAAAGCAAGGAGAAAGGGTTGAGAGGTGCTTGTTGGAGAAATAGTTTGATTTTTTTTAATGATTAAAAAGAGGGAAAAAATCAAATCATAGTTACCAACATGTCACTGAAGAACCAAACAGTTGCTAAGGCTGAACTACAGCTTAAATTGTAATGTTTAATAAGAAAGATGGAGTATATTCTCTGTAGAATGAGTTGGTTTGTTGCTGCCTGCTGACTGAAGGGTTGTTGGTGAACCACTGCATTGGAAATCAGTCCAAGATGGCCACCACAGCTATTCTTAGCCAACACAAAACTGACTGTAAATCAGTCCGTTTTAAAGATAAATACCTCTAATTTGGTGTGATAGTAGCTAAATGTTGCCTCCAACATCTTTGGTTCACATTACCTGTTGGAGTCAACGCTGTCTGTTAGTGTTAAAGAGGCCCTTCCATTAAAAACGGTTTTTATGAGGTTTCTGTTGAATATTTTAGCTCCACAGGTGTTCTTACCTTCATAGTGGGTGTGAAAACAGGTCAACAACCTCTCTTTCAGTTTTAATCTCTCAAACTACGCAGGTGGTGATAACACCCGAGTTCTCCCGAGTTCGAACGGCCTGTATCTGTTTCATCACAACTCCTTTGCTCCTTAGTATTCATCAGCTCCCGCAGTTGAAACCACGCCTAGCATGCTGCTGGCTAAAAGCTGTTAGCATAAGACGTAGCAAACAGAAAGAGACTACATGTGCTGTTGCCATGCGCAGCAGGGCAGGAAACAGTATGCCGTGCTCTCATAGGCTAGTTTGTTAGCCAATCTGAGTCCAGCAAATAAAAGATATAAAATGTTTCACATTACAGGTTAATAACCACAAAGTCATTAAATTTGTGTGAAATGGCCGATTTAAGCTAAAACACTGTAGAAATGTCATCAACTTGTATTTCACACATTTAACTGACCTTTTGAGCTACACTTTCACATGCACTCATATTCTGAGTGCTAACAAATTGTGTCAGATTACAAATAAAATCATTTTGAAAGATGTGAGTAAAATGGTTGTAGCTGTGGCATGAAAGACATCAGGATCTAATCTCTCTGAAAGAGTCTAATACTCTGTTTCTTGTTAGCATCAGCTGTCTTTTGTAATCCACATCAACCAACATTTTCTAATGTATTTGAGCACTTTTGCAGTCAACTTGTGTGACACTGAAAAACACTGAGATGCAGCATCCCCTCATCTGCCTAAGGATAGAAACAACAACAAAAAAACACAGTTTTTATTGACCTATAACTCCTTCCTTCTTGCTCTGCCCACAGCAGTGCCACATCAAAGAAAACTAATTCAATTATTCATAGTCAGAGCACAAACAGACACACAAACAATCAGGAGATTAAAGATTTATAAAACAGACAAATTATGCATCTTTGGGGGTTTTAAATGCAGCTATAAACTGTTTATTTAAGAAGCGGCTTAGTCTGATCAGACTTGTTTAATTGTCCTTCTGGAGTGTGTGTTGAGATCATACTTGTAGCAGCTGCAGTTATGAACATATGTTTTTTTCATATCCCAGTTGGTACTTTTTGATAGACATTTGAAGATGGGCATGTTTATTTTTAACTAGTTCTAAATGGGTTCTTGTTTGATGATGATCTGGTTCCGGGAGGGTTTAAGTTGGGTTTAAGTTGCGTCTCTAGTGGTTCTGTGTAAGAACACTTTTATTACTAGTTCCTGGTTTTTGTTACTCGAGTATAATCATCTAAACGTTGAGCTCTGGTTGTCCTGTCTAAAGTCTGATTCTACAACAAAAGGATATCATTTTCAGTTTAAGATAAGGTGTGAGGTGTTGTTACAGGGTTTGGGTTAGATTATAATATTTGAAAAAACTCAAATAAAAAAAAGATGGTGAAAAGTGATAAACAGAATTTTTCAACACATTTTTGACATTTTTCTTACAAAAAAAGATTGTTTTTACTACATGTGCCATTTCTCAGTGTCTGCAGGATAACAAATAGTATCGTGATGCATTAAAGATCTTTGCCAGTCTTGTCTCTTACTTTGAAAATCCTGCTAATCTGATTCTTGTTGTGGTGTTTCTTGAAGGTGGACTTCTGGCAGCCCAACAGCGTTTTTCTAATCCATCAAAACACCACGGTGGACGTTCACGTGAAACGAAATGCCACACGAGTTTTGCGTGCACGATTAAAGCGGGAAGGACTCAATTATCGGTAAGTACGTGAACGCCGCCCCTGGTGCATTTTGTTAATTTATTAGACGTTTCACAATCTAACACACATCTGTTATCTAACAGTTGTTGTAATTTTCCAGCTTTTCCCAGATAGGAAGTAGGATTTTCGCATGCAGAGTTGGACACAGCACATGCCCATATGTTGACTGTGAATGTTTCAGAAATGTCTTTGATGGATGACTGATGTTTTAGGGAACAGAACGTTCTCAAGTCACTGAAATATTTATGGTACACATGTGTGAAAAGACTTGAAGTTTAATAAAACTTCCTGCATGAGAAAAGATCTCGTCGTCTGTGTCCGTTTGAAATGAGAAGTGAGATGTTGGACTCCAGCGTCTAAAGTTAGCAGTATAAATTAGATTATTTAACCACTGATACAGAAAGTGTCGATTGCTTAATTTGCAACAGGCTTGAATCAACAATGTCTTTGCAGCTTGCATGTAAACAAACCCGAATCTGAAACGCCATCTTGACTATTTACATGTCACTGTGCAAAATGGGGTCAGCGCTTTATAATTCTTTGAATTTTATCCACGTCTTGGATTGAATCATGTTGAATGTCAATATTAGATCTGTGTCAAAAATCTAAAACAGGACAGACCGTAAACATTCCCACGAGCCTTGCTTTTGATGCAATGACTCATGGGAGTTTTTAAATGGCCATTTTTCTGAAACCCTGCAGCCCAGACAGTTTAAAGTGAACGAGAAAAGGTTTTGTCACAATTAAATAAACACGTGTTCGTTTAAAGCAGAACTAAGTAAGTTTTTTCACCTCAATAAATGTTTTCTAGAGTCCCTGTGGGGGTAAACAAGGACTTGGCGGGGTGATTCGTGGGTCCCTCCCCTCCCTCCGTGGTCTGTGTCCTGAAAGCAGCACTTGCAACTTTCAGTGGATCGGACCCGACTAATCTCGCGAGAACAAACCTGCTTTACGGCACTCACACTCACGTACATAAATACAAGCATGAAGCCCTTGCCGTTGTTAGCAACGCCACCCTTAGGAGCGCAAAGATGGCAGAACCAAAAAGAACGAAAAAACTTTTGACCGACAAGCAGAAAAAAAGGAAACGTGATTGGGACCGAGAGAGAGCTCAGTCGCGGGTGAACATCGGCAGAGCATTCCCGGAATGGCGAGGTCTGCGGCGGCGGCGGGGGAACGTTACGACAGTGAGCTTTCACAGGGGACCAGTAGGGGGAGAGCGAGAGCAAAACTTACTTAGTTCTGCTTTAAAAAACGGCCCTAGTGATGATGTCTCTACAGCTCGTTGGGACGTTCGTGATGTTTGTCTCTTCTTCACAGGGTGTTTATCTCCAATCTGCAGACAGAAATTGAAAAGCAGACAGAAAATCGCTCGTCTCGCAGACGGAGGTCGGAGTCGCAGTACGACTACAAGGTTTATCACCCTCTGGAAGAGGTACATGTGAAGCTCATCACCACCTTCTCCTATTTTCTCTAAACACTTCAGTCCTTCACTCAACAATACAAAAAAAAAAAAAAAACTTGCGCAGAGATGAACTCTGCAAATATTTAAAGACATTTTTCCACCGTTAAGATCCAAAGCTGGATGTTTGAGATGAACAGAACCCACCCTGAGCTGGTCAGTATGTTCTCTATTGGGAAATCATATGAAGGAAGACCTCTTTATGTGCTTCAGGTAGGAGGAAATAAAAAACACAAATAACAGACTAAGAAACAGTGAATCAAGGAAGTGATAGTGATCATGTCTCGTCAGATCGGACAGAGACGCCGCCCGCAGAAGAAAGCTGTATGGATGGACTGCGGTGTTCATGCCAGAGAGTGGATTGGACCTGCTTTCTGCCAGTGGTTTGTCAAAGAGGTTAGATTTAATCTTTAAGAGATTAAATTAACAAATTTCAGTTAGATAAAACATATTTTAAAAATAACATAAATGATTTTTAAGGCTTTTAAACTCTTATTTTAATTTTTGAAGATGTTTGTCATCAGATTTTCTTCACCCTTACATTATACTCTATCCCCTTAAAACATCTTAACAAAGGAGGTTAATAAAAATACAAAATTAAACAAAAAGTTAAAGTAACAAAAAAGTAAATTATGTAAACAGCTATTTGAAACTGGCATCAAATAGATATAATGGTTTATATATCCATTAAATATTGCACCAAACAGCTTGATTAGCCTTCACTTCCTCTTCAGATGCACTCAAAAATAATTTAAAAAACTCCCAAAAACATTCTGATCAGAATGTTTTCCAGCCACAGGAGAACAAAAAAAGAAGATAAGAGTGTGAAACAGTGCAATAATTTCTAAATGTTGTTGTCTTATTGACTTGGAGAAAATAAAATGAATAAATAAGGAGTAGAAAGACTTTCAGGAAGTAAAAGCTGATGCCAAAAGTTGAAAACTTGAATAAAATGTGACTGAGTTGCAGTAACTCATTCCGACCACTAGAGTTCAGTGTTCCATGTCAAACAGCCTACACATGCTTAAAGTGTAAGTAAGAGTATAAACATACATGTGCCTTCAAATAACTGAATAAAGTTGCACATTATTACAAATTCTGCTTGTACAAATACTTTTAGACTTATAAACATAACTTATATTTTACCTCTTAAACTATTTACAGGTCATCGGCTCGTACAAGTACGACTCTGTGACGACGCGCCTGCTCAACCAGCTCAACTTCTACATCATGCCTGTTTTTAACGTGGATGGATATCGTTACAGCTGGAACACTGTAGGTTGTTCAATGGCTTTTTTTTTTCTAAAGGAGGCACAAAATCCTGTTTCATTTTTTTATAATAAAATTATTCTTAAAGCAGTAAACAAATCATGGATTTTAATATATTTTCAAAGCAGCAAACGGAAACAAACAATGTGATTACTCATATTATACGGTGCTTATTACAGTGAGAATAAAATTCTGTGAAAGTTGGAAGTTAAAGGCTCTTTGATAGAATATTTGTGGGTTTCTTGTTTAACATGCTGAAATTTTCAGTAAAAAGGCTCATTTTGCTGCAGGATCGGTTCTGGAGAAAGACGAGGTCCAAGAACCACAAGTTCCACTGCAGGGGAGTAGATGCTAACAGAAACTGGAAGATGAAATGGTGTGGTGAGTTTTGTATGTATTTTTAAATTAATTTGAGGAGAATATGTTAAACCTTACCTCCAGTAAGCATCGACAGCAGCAATTTAGCAATAAAGATGTCACGTGAAAAGAAAAACAGCAAAAAAACATGGATGAGAAGCTCAAATGTAAAGCTGAAACCAAATAGGCGCCCCCTAGTGGCTGGTTGCAGCTTACGTTTTAAGTCCCGCCCCCTTAATTGTAAAAACAAATGCTTAATTTAACATCTTATGAAGGATTTATCATTCTCCAAGTAACAAGAACACAAACATCTTTAATGGTGGTGATAATTTAGAAACACTAAAACACTGAAAAATGATTAAAAAATCAAAGCTTATTATTATTGAAGGATGATTGTGTTGTTGTGTAAAACCTATAAGCATAAGACGATATTCTTAGATCACGCTTTGTAAGTGAAACCTGATAGGATGTTTGGTTCAGGCTATGTGTCGAAGTATCTTTGGGCAAGATAATGAATCCTGATACTGAACCCCCGGGGGCCATACAGATGTTCTCTGCTCATCAGTGATGGGCCAAATGCAGAAAATCAATTTCCCCAAGAGAGATCAATAATTATTAATATAAGGTAATATGATTGTGACCTCTTCTCCTTCTTTCCTTCCCTCAGATGAAGGGGCTTCCTCTCATCCGTGTGACGACACCTACTGTGGCCCCTTTCCCGAATCCGAACCAGAAGTGAAAACTGTTGCCAAGTTTCTGCGCAAACACAAGAAGCGAATAAAGGCCTACATTTCCATCCACGCATACGCTCAGATGCTGCTGTACCCGTATTCCTACAAGTATGACACGATACCAAACTTTAACTGCGTGGTAAGATTCCACTGATTTCCACCGTCTTTCATCCCTCAAACAGTTTTATATTCATGAATGGCTGTGTTTCCAGGAATCAGCCGCTCAAAACGCAGTGACAGCTTTGTATTCTGCGTATGGGGTGAGATACAGATATGGCCCCGCCTCCACGACTCTGTGTGAGTTCAAGTTCAGGTTTGAGAAAATAAAATCAAACGAATACCTGTTGAATTTAAAATGTTCATATCATGATTTTTACTCTTATCATGTTGGAACAATGTTACAAACAATTTATAAGTCACGTGTTGTCACCAAAGTGAATTGCTGCTTTAAAGGTATATTATGTAGAAAATAATGGCTTTTATTTCCAACACCAGGGAACGAGCCAAATCACAACCCCGTCACTTCCACTAACCACCACAGGGTGGCAGAAATGAGTATTATAACAACAGGCTTATACTCACTCTTGTGGTGAGAAAAAGTACTACAAGTTTGCCGAAAAAAGAAAAAAAATAAGATAAATAACTTTTATAAATATAAATAAATCTCATATGAAATTATGGCAAACAACATGTTGTTTAGTTCTCTTATTATGGTATTGCTTTATTTTTTAAATGCATAATATTGAAAATTCTACATATTATGCCTTTAAACCATGCTAATCTCAAAAATATCATACAGATATAGAAACCTTTACACCTCTGTCAGTTTAATACCACCTGGTTATTTACATGGAATTTGATGGTTATTTGCAGTGGCATGCGTGCAGTGTCAGACACCTCTGTGAGGAATTTCATAAAACTTCTTCTACATGTGATGTTTATTTCACATGCTCGTTTATTTCAGAGACTGAAGTTGTTTGCTCAGATTAGCTATTAGCTCACTGATCCGTTCAGAACTCACCTTCATTTTTCCAGAGTGAGTGTGTTTTAAGATCTGTCTGCAGCAGGTAAGATATTAACTATTCATTGCTTTTCCACATGAACCTCAAACTGAAGAACTCAACTATCCCTTTAAGTCTTTGTTTACCTTTTATTCCTTTGTTTTCTAACAGATGTTAGTTCTGGCAGCTCTATCGACTGGGCCTACAGGAACGGGATCCCCTACGCGTTTGCATTTGAGTTAAGGGACACGGGACACTTCGGTTTCCTCCTGCCTGAATATCTGATCAGTCCCACCTGCACTGAGACCATGAGAGCAGTGAAAGCCATCGCATCAGGTCTGCTGAAGAAGTGTGTCACAAACAGGGACAGATTTCCATTTAAATGGACTCATACATGAACATACTTACATATTAATATCTTCCAGATAATGATGTATAAAAAAAACTGTGTTCAACCCCAATTTTACTTTAGATTTTATTTTTAAACGGCTAACGTTTCAGGGAAGATTTATAGCTACAAACAAATCTAATAATGCTTTTGTTATCACAAACATGTTTAAGCAGAACTAAGTAAGTTTTTTCACCTCAATAAATGTTTTCTAGAGTCCCTGTGGGGGTAAACAAGGACTTGGCGGGGTGATTCGTGGGTCCCTCCCCTCCCTCCGGGGTCTGTGTCCTGAAAGCAGCACTTGCAACTTTCAGTGGATTGAACCCGACTAATCTCGCGAGAACAAACCTGCTTTACGGCACTCACACTCACGTACATAAATACAAGCATGAAGCCCTTGCCGTTGTTAGCAACGCCACCCTTAGGAGCGCAAAGATGACAATAATACTCACCTGTCGAGACATTTTCTTGGTTTTGTTTTTCTTTCTTCTTGCAAAAGCGTTCTCTGCACGTTGTTGTTGGGGGGGCGGCGGCGGGGTGGAGGGGGTGGGGGGGGGTTGGGGTCTGCGGCGGCGGCGGCACGTTACGACAGTGAGCTTTCACAGGGGACCAGTAGGGGGAGAGCGAGAGCAAAACTTACTTAGTTCTGCTTTAAATACAACATTTTATTACCTGACATTAAAAATGTATTTTAGGGGGATTATTTTGCTTTTTTAAATTTAATTTACAGTGAACTTTTTTTTTTAAAAGCTGTCACTTTGTTACTGTGCTAACTATGTTATAACCAGGTGTGGATAAATGACTCATTATAATTAATATTGGATTGTAATAAAAGTATCACATTGACCTCAATCATATTTTTTTATAGAAAAGAGTTGTGTTAATATTTTTTGGTTAAAATTAAACATTTACAGTGTTTTTGAGTTATGACTGAGAATTTCTAGATTTCTAGAGTTCTAACAGCTTTTGTTGCCAAAATGTATCCAGTTACAAGGAACCAAGCAAGATGCCAGATTTTTTTTTTTTTTTGCATTCATTTGTGTTCTGCAAATGTTTTGAACACATGTCCATGTTTGATAGTAAACACACTTCCAGGCAAACTCACTAGCAATGAACAAAAAAAGACTTTTATTTTGGCGTTGAATGATAGCTCCAAGCTCAGTTGAAAATGCAATAGATTTACTTTTATTTTGAAAATGCAAAACACGTGTTTTACTTGTGGTAATGAATGTAAACACCTGAGTTTGTGATACGGCTCAAAGTGAAGTGAACTATGTTGCCTACAGCTAATAAATAAGTTGTTACACTGCTGGATTTCCTGTATTTATTTAGTAAATGTTCGTAGCTTTAATGATGAAATTGTCACAGTTACAAGAGGAATGTGACTGAGCAGAGAAACAGATTGTAATTTAATTTATCTCATTATAAAATGAAAATAACAGTAAAACAAATGCAATTTATCTGCTTTATCGGTATTTTTCTCTGTTTTACAACAGAATGATTCATACGTTGCTGCTTTTTTTCTGCTGATCATTGTAAAGACTCAAGTCAAGTTACAAAATAATACAATTAAAAAAATATATTTTGTGCTCCAAACAAATGTGGTACAATCGAAATAATGATCTAATATGAAATGAAATTTAAAAGAATTACAAGTGTGTTGATTCTTATTTTCTTTTTGTTTTATAGTGACACTGTTTTTAACTGAGTGTATTCATTTATAGAGAGTCTGTTCCTCTGTTAAAATCAGAGGCCTTATAATACTGGAATTAATCCTTCAAATAATTTTAAAAATCCAGTTATCCGGTTAAAAATAGCCTGATGGAAGAAAATACAAATGCTGATTCAACTTTTTTAAAAGTTGTAAAAAAAAATGTGTCTAAATTGTTCCTTTGATTGTTGTATATGATAGATTAAAATGTTTAACATGTCAACAACTCAACAGAAAAAGCATAAAAAGATTTCATGAATATTAAAAAATGTCAACAAAATGACAGCAATGTGTTTCAATCAAACAGAACTTGTTTTTGACGAATTTCAGAATTGTCTGTAAGTCAATATTTTTTTTATTATAACGTTCCAGTCTTGTAAGAAAATAAATTTTCACATGAGTATTATGAGTAATATTCCTTTTCTAAAATAATGCATAGAAACTTTAAATTTACTCCATATTTCATGACTTTACATGTAACGTATTGTAGTTATTAATTTATATTAGTTTATGGTACCGTGTTGACAAAACTTGTGGAAAAGTTTTATTCCTGTTGTAACTGTTGTACTTTGTGGACTGCAGGACCTGTAGGGCATCTGTTTACCTTAACATGCCCCGCCCCCTCACCTCCCCCTGCATCTCACACAGCAGGAGGCAAAAAGTGTCACTCATTTTTGTGAACGTCATTACAAATTGTGAAAAACACTTCAAATTTTCAGGAAAACTCAGACTTATTAGATCACATCCACATCTTAAAGGCAGAATATGTGGAATTTTTCATATTGTGCTTTTTAAAAATAAAGTAATACCATAATTAGAGAGCTAAACAACAGGTTGTTTACCATAATTCCATATGTGATTTAGTTTGACTTTAAAAAGTTATTGATTTTTTTATTTATTTGTATTTTTTTTTTGCTGGTTTGGCAAATTTCTAGTACTTTTTTTCATTACTAGAGTGAGTATAATCCAGTTTTTGGCAGAGCTCCTGATCTGCTCATTTACTACCAACGATTATTACATATGCATATTGCAGATTCAGCCTGAAGCAGAAACTTGTTAGCCATTACTCACTGTCTCACTTGGAGTTTAAAGCTGGACATGGAGTCTCTTGAACTCTGCAGCTCTGTGTGAAGGAGTGAAGAATAATACTCGTTTCTGCCACCCTGTGGTGGTTAGTGGAAGTGACGTGGTTGTGACTTTGTTTAGTGTTGGATATAAAAAACATTATTTTCACAGAAATCATAAGTCCATATTCTACCTCCCTCACCTCTTTCAGGAGGGTCTAACTCTTAATTAGGATGGGCCAAAATCCTCCTTTCATGTCTGTAATACTGCATGTTATTGTGTATTCCCCAACAAAATATGCCAAAAGAAGTTCATAAGTAGTTTCATAACAACGACTTGAAACTGCCTTGAGTTGCACATGAGGGAAGTAGGAGGACCAGAGGAAGACAAGAGCAGAACATAAGAACTCTACGGTCAGCATGCAGCAGAAAATCATCTCATTTTCTCAAGAATGTCTCGAGTTGCACTTGCAAAATGAACAGCAACCATGCCAACTCCCTAAAAATGCTGTAGGAAACTTTGCCTGCCTCCGTTAAAGTTTAAGTACTCCAAATTTCATAGGAACCGAGATACTTGTTCATTTTTGAGCAAGGCTTTTATCCATTAAGTCCTTCATGAGCATTTCTCAGGGTTTTTGTTTGTTTGTTTGTTTGTTTTCTACTTCAGGTTGATAAAACCTCCACAGAACCCCACATCAAATAATCGGAACTATCCTTTAGATTTTATATTTATTTTTCATTGCATTTTTACTGTTTGTTAATTCAGAGCCTGAAGAAAATGTATGTCACTGTTTTTGGGTGTTATAAAACAACATGAAGGATATTTTTAATTTCTTTAAGTTCTGGTGTGCATAAATATTTTGTCACTAGACCAGAAAAAAGTACCTGTGGAAGAAAGAAAAAGTCACAAGTAACAAATTACAAAAATTAATTATATTTATTATAATTAAATATCAATTTTAACCCTAAACAGCTATTGGCAATAAAAGTACATACAAAAGGTAGTATGAAGAATAAAGGTGGAATAAGGGTGTAATTTACCAGCATAAATATCTTAAAATAACTTTCAATTTCTGAATTTTACTTCGATTAGCATCAATTTCCAAGAGAATAATTTGTAACAGAAGAGTTATTTGATCAATATGAAGCTTTTTATTTGTTGTCTTATTGGTTTTTTTTTTCTTGTATTACATGTTAATATTGTTCCACAATTGTTTTTCATGGGTTAAATTAGGTTAATGTTTGGATTTTGGGGGAGACTGAACTCATCTCTCCCTGCTGCCTCACTGCGGCCGTCCGTTTTTAAACGTACGTGACGTCGCTTCCTCTCTCCAACATGGCGCAGGAGGCAGGTTGTTAACGGCTATCGAAGGGATTTACCCCACCTTTCCGTATTTATTTATGTTTGTCTGTGAAAGGCTCTGCGGCTGACATTTGTAAAGGAATACATCTCCATTCGAGGCGGCTGCAGCCTCCCCTTCCCTCCCCCCCTCTACCCCCTTCTCCGGGACCAGGCACACCTCGCTCCAAATTCCATTGCGACATGTATGAAGGGAAAAAAATGAAAAACATGTTCCTTACACGAGCTTTGGAAAAGATCCTGGCCGACAAGGAGGTGAAAAAGGCTCACCATTCCCAGCTACGCAAAGCCTGCGAGGTGGCACTGGGTGAGTTCGGCTCTTTTAGCGTCACCGTGTTCTGGACTTGGACTCTACAACGTCATGCACCCTTTCACTTATTGCCCCGGTATCCTGGAACAATGTCGCAGTGTTCGGCAACAAACTGTGTTTTCTCTCCGTTAACCGGGAGGCACTATGATTCGGCAAAATCCGTGTATTTATTGACGTGGCACGAGCTCGTTTGAAATGATTCCGTTTAAAACACGGAAATACTGCAGGACGAGTGGATGTAAAACACCTAGCCGATAGCCACGTAAAAACAGGCCGAATATCCTCTAAAAACTAAGTTATAAAAGGTGTTACTTCCTAAACAACTTGCATATAAAGCTGACATGGTTGTGGAGTTAAAACTACAGTTATTTAAATTGCCTGATTTATTCATGTCTTAACCCGTTAAAGGTGAGATGTTTGCATCTCTTCCTGGAACACGGTGCTGTGTTCCTGCTCGGTCATGGGGAGTTATTGACCCTTAATCTTTTATGTATTTACCACTTAATCACTGATTATCCAAAGCACTCTTATCTCTTGCATATTCATATGCTAAGTTTAGTTAGCAAAAGAAATTGAGATTTACATAAAAGTAGCATCTTTTATCTTAAAACTAGTCAGTTTTCGGAAATAATAAAGGTACTTCCGGTTGATATTTGCGCTAAAAGTACGGTAAAAACACACCCATTGCAAACTAAGAACATAGTATACACATCAGCTTCAAGGAATCTGATTTACAGGTAGTATAAAGCAGTCAAAGAATGACAGGTTTTAATTTTTGTGTTAAATGTTTTGACTTTTCCTGTTGATAATCCCTAGTTCCTGTAAACAAACCATGGAGCTTTTAATTTGAAAGGCTCGTCTCTTTACATCCGCTATAAATGAAAACTCACTTTTTAGCTTTATGACGCTTTTTGTTAGCATGTGTAAATTAATGCCTGTATTTCAAACCACTAGGGTGCCTGTTTATGAACAATATATTTTTGCAACGAAACTAAAATCCACAAATTCTCACAGCACGTGCGTTTAGTATCTATATTCTAGTAACGTGTGGCTTGAAGTAAGCTGAAGGTGGGTGGGTGTTCTTTTTTGTGACAGCAAGTAGAGTAACATGACTCTGAGAGAGTGAAACAAAAGGGTATGTGTTATGGAGCTGCCAAACATCCTACCTGTCCCGACAATGTTGCTATTATTATTATCCACATGCTCAATACCTCTATGGTTTTGTAATAAAGCTTAAAACAGCCCTCATGTTTCTCAAGGCTTGTTTTGATGTTTTGCTGAACCAAGCCACCCCCACACACACAAATCTTTTTCGAAATTGTCCTAAAGCTATAATAAATGCTGAGTATCAGAGGTTTGCCAGTGTGTGCATAAATGCAGGATTTTCTCCTTGTGGTTCTTCTGAATCTTTTTTTTCTGCTTAAAAATTTATATTGATCTTATCTTTAGGTTGCATTGTGCAACATTTCTTAATGGGTTAGCTCAAGCTTTGGATATACAGGAAGTTGATTGCAGGATTTCTGACAGAAAACGGCTGTTGCGAGACCAGTCGCATTTTTTTATCATTGAAAATTATATGCAGGTACAACTATAACTGGTAAAGTGCTAAGATTCAATTGAAGCTGAGCAATTCTGAGAGTGTAGCAGCAGAAACATATGAAAAAAACAACTGGGTGACCTCGTATACTAAGTGACTTACATAATCTCCTCCAGCTCAAACTCCGAGGCATCTCAAAGAAACTTTCTCTCTTTACAGATTCTTAAAAATCTTGCAGGTAGTCACACGTCTGTGTAGCAACTGCTTTTATTGTGTAACATTTTCCATCTACTCAAAAAAAAGGACAATCTAAAAAGCTGTATTCATGCTATCTTTGCTAGACAGCTCATAGCGTTCACGTTGACCTTTCTCCAGGATTATCAAAATGTCACTCTGCAGTTTCACTTGAGGTGTATCACCCTCACACACACTGAGCAGAAGCAGTGGAAGGGTTCTATTCTCTTTGGATCACATCTTTTAAAGAAATGTCTGATGGGAAAGAGTTTGTATCTATAAACATTCACCCGAGGAATCAGGCACGTCTTCTGTAACGTACGACTCAAATCATCATCACAGCTCAGAAGGAGCTCGTCGGTTACCATCTGTGGCTGCACCTTGTAGTAAACGAGGCGTTGAAACTTACCGAGAGTAAAATCGTACTTAAAATAAGTAACCGATTGACAGGCTTTTCTTAGCACTTAACATCCAGTGAGTCAGACTACCCACTTGTTCACTGATCTGACACTAAACTACACTGACAGACTCTTCTCTGCTGCCGCCTTTTAAAAGATAGTATTCTAATGTGTTTGAAACTTATTTCGGAGCAGATTTCTTTGGAAATCTGCTTTAACAGCCTAAAGGCGCTTGAGGTTTTCCTTTTGTTACCTTTAGCTTCCTTGAGTTGTTTTTTTCTGTGACTTTATTGAGCTGAGAGTTGAATTTATATGAGGGTCTCGTTCACAAGATGGAAAATTGATGGGCTGATTGTGGCAGCATCTACAGCAGAGTTCATTAAATCAGAATGTTAGACTGACACGGTCTGCTGACTGGTTGTCTGCATGTCTGTTGTCTTGTCAAGATACCTACTGAAATCACAGCTGTATTTTATTCTCTGTTCAACAACCTTTCCATATTCACGTTTGATTAAATTATCCGAAGTCTAAGAGGGGTTTTAGATTTGAGCTCTGACACACACAGGCTGTATTTATCTTTTTGTTCCGTTTAAGACGCATCAGTCATTGAAACAGGGACAGTAATCTGTGTATAAACCCTTAAGGATCTTGTTCCAGTCAAGAAGGTTTTATTCACAGATGCACTTATATCTAAAATTCATCACAAACTTTTGTACAGCTACAACTAAGAATTATTTTACTTATTTGATTGGTAATTTGTCAATTATTATTTATATCCATCTCTGCCTTTTGTTGACAGGTCGTTGGAGACAAAAGTGAGATAAAACGTGGATTTACACTTTTAATCGCAAATTTTGTGTCAGTTTGTCTGAAATTAACTCTTATTTTATTCCCACTTTTATCTCTTAGCACTCCCACAATTCTTAAACTTTTAGAAACTCTGAAACTAAATTAAAAAGCACGTGAAAAGGGTTTACAGCAGGTTCCAAGAGGCATTGACATAAATGCTCACAGCACATTTAGATGATACTGAGTGTTTAATTATGTGACAACAGAAGAAAAAAAGAGGCGTGAGGAAAAACGTGGGTTTATTGTAACTGATATTTTATTGCAATATCGTCCCAGTTGCATGCTTTTCTAAAATCTTGCAGTTCTAGTTTAGTTTTTAGCTTTAGTTCCTCTATAGACTTTAAATTATTTGAATAAGAGACAGTAGAAGTGATGCTCATTTTGGGGATTGTTCATGTAACATGTGAAGTGACTTTTGATGTGGAAGTGCAGATTTACAGCAGTTCTCTTATGTGCTTACAGAATACGATTAGTAAAGATCTGATAATCCGCTCTTTCCTTTTTTTATGACATTAAGAAAAGTCCTGGTTTTGTCATTTAGACTGGACAAAGTCTTTATATTGATTCCAAGCTGCAGCCTTTGTAGCTACATCTGTAGCATTACTATTGCAAAATATGTTCCTCATCCACAGTGAAAGGAACGTTGAATTTAAGCTGTTCTTGAGTACAAAACTGGAAGCTGTTGCCTCTCTGTCCTCAGAGCAGGCAAAGTGAGAGCAGTTCAACAAACGAACTGCCGATCATTAGGATTGTCGAAAACATGCATCTCCTCAATAAGCTTCTCCAGATCCAACGTCTGGTTCCCCACGATAAGCAGCAGGTTATAAATGATCTTGTAATTTAATGAGGTTTCCAAAGACCAGACGTGGACTTCCCCATGTGTGAAGTGTGGCAGCTTGTACACTTATGTAAAAATAAATAAATAACACATTTTATTGATCAGCTTGAATAAGAACCCTTCACATTCCTGATAGAAGTGATGCTACAGCTTGCTTCAGCACCTGGTACAAACTCAGTCCTTGTTGGGGGGAAAAAACTAAAATTTTCAGTGACATTTAGTTTGTCATGTTGCTGTAAAGTTCACAGCACTGACTGAGTTTTTCCTTTTGAACACACAGTTCTTACATGTAGTTCTACTCCTTTAAAGTGAACAACCTCCACGCTGTCGGCGGCTCGACAGTGAAATCACGTCTTTGAAAAGCAGATTTTTGTAATGCTTTTGTCTTTTTTTATTCTTTCAGCTCAGATTTAATTTTTTAAGCTTTTCTGTTTGGACTAATTAGAAACAGTAGCTACGTTTACATGGGCACATTTAATCGGAATAAACGCTCAATCGGAAAAAAAATACATCATGTAAACATGTCAATCAGAATGTTTTGATCCGATGCAGCCTGATCAGAATAGAATCGGATAGATGTGCATGTATACACCCATTCGGAAAGAAAAGGTGAAAAAAGCCCACTGCGCATGCGTACAACTTCAGCGTGACGTCTTTCCGCTTTCGCAGACCCAAGTAGAAAACATAGCGGGAAGTAAACAGAAGTGGTCTGCTGGTGCAGTCATCCTGTCATCCTGCTCTCCTCTCCTGTGGTGGAGGAGCAGTAGTAATATGTATTCAGCCTCTAGCTTGGTTAATGCGACCAGTAAAAGGTAATCACCCGCAGAAGGTCCATATTGGGGAAAACATGAGTCAGCTCGAGCACACGATGGGGCGGGAAAGAAGCGCAGAAAGGACGGAGTTTGTTTACTTTTTTCTTCCCCCGGAAAAACAACTCGCTGTGCGCATGCTCAACTCATTTAACCTGATTGAGTGCTTGGTGCATGTGTACTCATGGCATGATCAGATCATTTCAGTTAGTGTCCATGTGAACAGGGATTTGGGAATTCCGATCAACCAAGATTTTAATCAGATTGGGGAAATTTGGCGCATGTAAACGTAGCTATTGAATCTGTTTGTAAATGTCGTGAGACGAGAATGGTCAACACGACGAGGCCAGTCCTCATTCCAAAAACATACGTTTTTATCTTTTCTGAGGTCGTTTAGAATTTCAGTGCAATTTGCTTTTTCTTTTATATTTTTAACACAGATCCCACATGCATAAAACATTATTTCTCTCCACTGATGCTTCTTTCAGTAGTGAGATAAGGTGATAAATTAATTACGTTGCAAGCAGATTGAATGAAGGAAGAGAAATCCTCTTCTCTTTTCTCTGTTTGGATATCCTGTTCCGTGTGTTTCAGGTGCTCATTTCCAAATATCTCCTATCGATCAGTCATTTGTATTCATCTCAGGACACATGGTTGGAGCCTTGCAAATAATGCATCACAGTTCTGCTAAAGGGAGGAAGATGGAGGGGTTTGTTGTGAGAAAGGAGACGACGGCATTCATTACGAATTGAGCATTCAAAGTAAAACTAAAAAATTAATTCTGCGAGGGAATCATGTCAAGCAGGTTTTTTTAGACTAGCAATTTATTTGTTTTATTGAAAATATCAAGCAGCAAAATCAAGTTTTTAGTTCTCACAGAAATTAAATATTTGATGCTGTATTTTTGTTTGTTTTGCTTTGTGGTTCCTTCTTTTGGTCTTATGAAACTGGACTATATGATTCAACACCGAACTGTGGAACCTGCAGGATATTTGGCTCAAAATGACATTATTATTCAGTAAAAAACAGCCTGGTTTACGATAGAAATCTTGTTACTTGTAAAAGAGACCAGAAACTCATTTGAACATGACTTTTTTTAAAGTTTAGGAGGTCCCACTTTAATTTCAAAGTAGTTAATTTCTTGATTTCTATTGTCCCAAAAAAGATTAGGCTGTTTTTTGTGATAATTCCTACAAACTGAACAGAGGAGCCACACCTTCACATCAGAAACAGCAGACAAGAAAGTAACAATAGAGTTACTGTAGCATCATCTGCAAAGATGTTTAGTTTTCAGCACCCACAGTTAAAATACATCAGGGTTGTAACAGATGAACTTAAAGCAGTACAAAATAACTTTTCAAAGTTTTAAAACTTTTCTTCTTGGATATTTTTTATATAAAAGCACTCTGGGTCCATGTCGGCCATTGTTGGGTCTTTCTCCTCTGGGTGTGTCCAAACATTTGCCTGTCGCTCTGACAATGCAAAGAAAGTAAAAATAACATCATATTTCGTGTTTCTGTCCTGAGAGAATTTATTTGATAGGTAAAATGTATTTATGGAAAAATATAGAAACAAAAAATAAATGATAAATCTGTTTATTGAAGTCAAGACTGTAGAACGGCACATGTGCAGAACGAATTGATAACACATGTCAACAGGTAACATATTTCTACAGAACACCGGTTCCAGCAATGGCCGTCTGAGACACAGTTGAGGAAAAGTTATTTAGTACTGCTTTAAATTAATGTATTCGTGTTTATGAATACATATACAGTGGGGCAAAAAAGTATTTAGTCAGCCACCAATTGTGTAAGTTCTCCCACTTAAAAAGATCAGAGAGGCCTGTAATTTTCATCATAGGTATACCTCAACTATGAGAGACAAAATGAGGAAAAAAAATCCAGAAAATCACTGTCTGATTTTTAAAGAATTTATTTGCAAATTATGGTGGAAAATAAGTATTTGGTCACCTACAAACAAGTAAGATTTCTGGCTTTCACAGACCTGTAACTTCTTTAAGAGGCTCCTCGGTCCTCCACTCGTTACCTGTATTAATGGCACCTGTGTGAACTTGTTATCAGTATAAAAGACACCTGTCCACAACCTCAAACAGTCACGCTCCAAACTCCACTATGGCCAAGACCAAAGAGCTGTCAAAGGACACCAGAAACAAAATTGTAGACCTTCACCAAGACCACTGATAATCTCCCTCGATCTGGGGCTCCACGCAAGATCTCACCCCGTGGGGTCAAAATGATCACAAGAACGGTGAGCAAAAATCCCAGAACCACACGGAGGGACCTAGTGAATTCCTAGTGAAAATTTAAAAATTAATCAGCCAAAGTCTGAGTCCGTCTCGACAGTCTTGGTTTTGAGTGTCAGAGTTCAGATCAGATATCCGTCTACAAGGAATTTGTTTACGTTAGACGTCCATACTGCTGATGCCTGTTTCTTTATCTTTACCTTAGAATGTTAAAGCTGTGGATTGCTTAATTTTGATCCTTCTTGGTTCTTGTTGGATCTCAACAACTGAGCCATTTCTGTTAAATCTACATGAGTAGCTAATATTACAAATAATAAAGCCAAGAAAACCTGATTTTATTGCATACCATGAATATTAAACTTGAAACGTTGAACAAAGAAAGGTGGAAGAAACTAATTGCAAGTATTTAAATATTTTCCCTGCAATATGCTGAAAAATTTGCACAACCTCCCAAACGAAAAACCTCTCCATCAGGTATATATATATATATATATATATTAAAAAACTATTTCTGTCTCTGTAAATCTGTTTTCTGTCATCCAAAAGAAAGATTTCATGCAAAAGTTTCTTAACACGTACTAGGTTCTTACTCTGAAAACTCTGTTGTTGTTGTTGTTAGCATGTGCAGCTAGTAGGGCTCAACTTTAGAAACCAGCTAGAATTGTTTGCTAACTTCTTGTCTCTTGTTGTAAGAAATAAAAATATAATACTGATTTAAATTTTAAAAGAAAAACTAATTACAGTCCAAAATGCTAACACTGTCTGGGTAAAGGTCTGCTCTGCTGCAGCTATTAGCCTGTTAGCAGAGGGCAGACCTGATTAGAAAAGGTAACTCGGGCTGAATGAGATGAAGAGGCTGCAGTTAACACTACACATAACATATTTATCTTCTATTGACTCGCTATTCATCTCCAGCTGGTGCCGCAAAGTATAATGACTTCATATCCCTGCAGTTCAGAACGTTTGAGCAGCTAAGTGCCAAATCGCTTGTCCAGAGTGGAAATATTAAAGTGAATTCATTTTAGTAACAAAACCAACAGCTGAGTAATCAAGACCTTGCGGAGGCAAAGCACTTTGGGAGTTGAAAATGAGAGCTCTGATTCAGCCCCGGGAGTGAGACTGGTGATTAGACCGGGGCTTATGCAAGCTTGAATGAGGGGGTTGGTGGGACACGCACACTCAAAGCACATATACGTGCACGTTCAAACCTGAGTGCACATGCGATTAGTCAGTCCGGACAACCTCTGACACCATTTCCTTCTTCCCCACCAAATTTAATTACTGTTGTGCAACCTTCGCTTTCGTCCTGGACAATGGAAATGTCTCTGGTCTGATTTTAATCAGGCTCTGTGATCACAGCTGCTGTGTATTTATTTATTTGTTAGAAAACAGTGAAGGACACTAAAAGACAAAAGGCAACACAATACAAGTGGATGGATTAGCTAACTAATCTGCCTGTTAAGATCTTTATTAATATGTTTATGCATATTATATGATTATAAACCGATGCTTTTACGTCATTAATGGGTGCAAAAAAGAGTAAATCTTGTTCTTGTTTGCAGATGCAAATCCCTCCTTTTTGCAAGTATTGTAACACAGCTATATATGTGCTTTTGATGAGTTTCAAGGCATCATTTCTAGTGTTCTTTTGTTTTATTTGGTCTATAATTCATGCTTTTTATTTGCACTTTTGTGGCACTCGGAATGTCTAATTTAAATTTCAATCACAAGTTAATTTCATAGGTTGCAGGTTAAACCGAGATGGGTTCCTGATGAATATGTTCAAAAATCAAGCAAAGATGGAGGAGAACTCTCGTAAAAATGTTGTCTGTTTTAGGATCCTGGTCTTATGAAGATGTGTCTTGCTGTCCACTAAATGTAACAGGAACTGAGCTGAGTTTTAGCAAATTTCTGCATCATCTATTCTAACCATGAGATCTCAGCCGGATGCAAATGGGCTTCACAAGCTTTTGAAATGGAAATGTTGCTGCAGGAGACGGGAAGGCCTTTATCAATCTCCCGCTCCTCTTTCAGGTGATGGAAGCTGATTCAGAGGACTGTCTCTAACCTCTCTCCCATGTTTATATGTGTGGAAATTGTTGATGGTAGACATTTGCATGATTATATTGCAGATTTTCTGACTCAACCAAAGGGCAGGAGATAATTAGTATGCATAGAAATCATTTCCATTTTCTCCTTTTTCTGCCACTTAAATATACTTTACTAGAGTCTTAAAGTGATACAATCATTTATAAAAGGAGAGCACAGAGACAAAACGTAGCAATTTTTCTTTGAAAGCCAGCCTCTCTCTCTCTCGTGTTTCTTTTTTGTCCTCTCTCTGTCTGAACTTGTCGTCCCACCCTGAGCTGTTTTCTCTCTGCTGGACTTGTGATGTGTTGGAAATCATCTCCAGGGAGTTGTCTGCTTACTCCACTCCACTCCCACTAGTTTATCATCCACGTACAGCATGTGTTGCATCCTAACGTGATGAAACAGTAAAGCTCTCGTGAGGTTTTGTGTTTGTGCACTTGAAGTAAACACAGGTGCTGGACTGTGACGCTGCGTGTTGGATAGCTTGTTAGCAGAACATCTGCTTATTGAATTAGAGCTCATCCAGCAGCTTAAATCAACAAGACTATGCGCCCAGGTGAGTGTAGCCTGCCGTTGCTCGGCTGTGCCTGCTGAACACACTGTTGCAGTCTTCTTTAAATCATGATTCTGCTCAGATGAGCGTAGTAGAGAGAACAGTAAGGGGATTATTCTACTTCACAGCCTGTAGTAATTCACTACTTCTGAATGCTATTTTGGAGATTTTCTTGGAATGCGTTTTTTTTTTTCCTTACGATACCTGTCATTAACTCTGCACCTTGATCAACCTTTCTCTGAATACGTTCAGTCAATTTTCCAATATCTTTAAGGAACCGTCTGCTCTGATTGATCAGAACCACTGGAGCGCCACAAGTAAATTCAGGCTGTTTAGAAGCAATATCTAAAATAACTCCCTTTTTTGTAGATATTTGAGTTTTAACTTACTATTTTTACTCACAAAGCTAATCTAACATTTATAAAGAGCTTTACTGTGTGACAGTACAGGTGATATTGATGCTCCTGGAGAGTTTCATCTGTTTTAAAATCAAAATTCTTATGGTAATATAAATTAGTTTTATATTTTATAGAAATTGAGCATCATTGTTGTTTATATTGTAGCCGTGGTCACAATGACCCATACAGACGGTGGTGAACACCCTACAAACGATTGTTGGACCATTTCCTACGGCCTCCTTAAGTCAACCCTATAAGAATCCAGCATTCGTCGGCCAAGTTCATGGCCAGGTCGATGGCTACAGATGTACCATGAAAACCCTTTGCATAGGGCTGCAGTACGACTGTCTTAGAAACAACCTAAAAGCAATGCACAATGTTCATGGATTTTATTTAGATAAAATAGACTTCAATGAAATATTGTTGCTTCCAGAAAACTGCTCTTACCAATGTCCTAAAATGGCTTTATGAAACTATTTCCTTCTCCACAACATACAAACATCAAATGTCCTAGGAACTGGGAGATTCATACAAACCAAATGTTCATAAGAACCTTGGTGACCATTACTTTAATGACACAAATCACATTGTGCTTCTAACTTCAACTGGTACTTAACTCTAAGAGTTATAAGGTCAACCAAAGGGACACTGGGATTGTGCACCACTGAGCCAACAGTTATGACCACATCATACCAAAATTTGAACAACAGACTGATCAGGTTGAGCTAGAGACAGATTGAGCTAAGAAATCCTGCTCAGTTTCATTACATGTGTCATAGAGTCTGATTTTGGTCACATGGTAATATGGCATCCAAATAGTTTTAAAGGCTGTGGACTTGTCCCTTTGTTTCCTGTTGATGGACACGCCGAGCCCTTTTTTGATTAAAGAACGCTATGTTGCGTCAGCCAGGAGGTGGCGCCCGTAAAGACGGGGATTTAGGGAAGTCTGCTTTTGGCAGCCATTGGACACTCGAAGCAGGTTGTTTCGCCTCGCTGCTCCGAGAAGCACCATGGTCTTTAATGTGATACCTGATGGAAGCAGCTTGTGATAAATTTTTGTGGTATTTAAAAAACTGGATCATGTATTACCATCTGGTACACGCTTAGCCTTGATTTGATGTTTATTTATTCGGGGAAGCCTTCATGAATATTCCCGCTCATCTTTTTCTTTTCAATCTGATCTGTTTAGAAAAACACAGAAATAAAAGCTTCCAATTTAAGAGCGTAGACCCGATGTGTACTGTAAAACTTGGAAGGTTGGTTCTGGGTTAGATACTCTAGTTTTAACTGTCAACACAGTTCCTGAACTGTGGCTTATGGTTTCCAAACACCAAACTTCACATTTCATCACTGTATCTGTTATAACTACCTATTTGCAACTTAAGAGACTGACCACAGTTGTATAGTTGAGTCCTAAGCCATGATCAGCTTCTGCTTTTGCCTACAGTAAGTGTGATTGAAGGGGATCACTGATAATCCACTTTGAAACACATATCAAATACAGCGTGTCAGAAACTTGTAGCAGCTCACCGTCAGGTCCAGTGAATACGTGTGATGTTGCAGGTTTTTTTTCTCAACAGATCCGGTTGTGTTTATTCCAACGTCACAGTCAGACACTGTAACCTGAAACTGCGAGGTTGTTGCAAATTTATCTCTCAGTATACTTGGCCTTCTCGTCCAGTTTCAGTCATCTTTGCATTTCATCACAGTAATCACACTCATACTGTGCTCATGCTCCCCCCCCCCCTTATTTATGTCATATTTCAGTAGCGCTCTGTAACACTGGCTCCAGGTTGAGGTGCTGGTCCGCTCATGTATTTTTCACAGACGTTCTCCTTGTTTAGGCCTCGTATATCAGCCTGTTTTGTTTCTGAGGGGCTCGGGTTATTATGTTTGCTTTAATAAGTCTGCCACTGAGGTTATGATATAAAGACTGTGGCATTGTCCTCACTGGACACCGAGAAATGGATGTGTGATTGTAAGTGGCACATGTTTTCAAAATAAATCTTGTAATAGTTTGCAACAATCACTGATACAAACACTAAAGCAGGAGGTGGCAGAGGGAAATGATTTCTGAAATACGGGAAGTTTTTTTATTTCCCCATTAGTAGATTGTACTTAACAGCAGGGAAGTACCATACTGAAGTGTGTGTGATCATTTTGCTGGTAATCAGAAATCCCCCTTTACTGCCTTCTCAACTTTAGATAGACTTTGAAATTGCATTCACTCCAGTGCAGTTTTGGAGAGATTTTGACAGCTTTAGAGGTTGTACTTAGAAAAATGTCCACCTAAAAGCATATAGACTCAGAGTGAAATATGTGGATTAATTTGGGTCTCTTTAAAGTGGAGATTGCCTCTTAATCCAAGTGACACTACAGTGCAGAAAGGAGTACTTTCCTCATGTAGCTGACCCATTTATCTCTCAATGCCTAACATGACCCTGAAATATCTCTGAGGATTTTTTCCATTATGATGTTAATGTTAATTGGACTTCTTGCCGTGAGGATTTAGGCCAAAGTCATCATAAAAATGGAAAAGTACAGTAATCTGAGAAATGACGAGGTGATTTAGGGCTCAGTAAGGTTTTATGCTGAGATGTTGTCTGAGCTCCAGCTCACAGGAGAGCAAGATGGCTCACTGCTCAGTGAAATTGGTTGTTTCATTTGACAAATCAAAGTTAGACCAAAAGTTGTTTCAGTTTTAGAATTTTAAGGAATGCTTCTTTCAGGCTTTCTTTTGTCTTTATTAACGTGCAACAAATTTAGACCTTAGAATACATAAGCAACATGAACAATTTGAAAAAGGACACACGGGCATGTAAGCAGATATTTAGTAATTGGAAGTGAGTTTTTCCTTGTTTTATCTAGAGACAAAAAAATAAACTATTGCAATTTCTTGAAGCACATTGTCTTCTGAATCTCTCCCTTTGTATGTTTGTTCCAGCTTGTTTCCATTAAGCCCCATAAACATTGACTCAATTAGTCTGCGAGCTTAAGAGGAAGACATCCATTTAAATGTTTTTGTCTCTGTCTCCAGCCAGCGTCCATTTCAGGTCAAACCATCTTACATTTATCAGTCTCAGGGTTCAAATTAATTGACACCAAAAATGTAGGAATATATCTCATCGCCTCAGCTATGACAAAAATACTTTTGTAATCCATCCGTTTTCTTCTGAAGGTCAGGTTATAGGGGCATCTGGTTCAAAAGGGAAACCCAGATGGAGGGGTACCCAAGATGTCCCCAATCCAGAGAGGATTTACGATCCCTCCACCGACTGCTGGATCTCGATGAAGCACCTTGAATTACCTTGTTGTTGAAAGTGTGCTATGCAAATAAAATCGCATTGCCTTGCCTAGCCTTACCCCAGAGTCTCCCCCCTATGGGACGTGCCTGGAAGAACTCCAGAGGGAGATGACCCAAATGCATCCTAACCAGATGCCTGAACCACCTCAGCTGACTCTTCTTGATGTGGAGGAGCTGCAGCTCTACTTTTAAGCTCCTGGATTGTGTTCACTTTTTCTTTAAAGTGATTATAAGGAAGTTGGAAATTTTTGCGCTCGCGATTGCCTCGTCAGGCCAAACGCATAACTGCAGCCTTAATGGTTGCATGATGCATGCATGCTGTACGTGCACTTGCAAGTGTTCAGAAACAACAGCTAAGGTCAGTCCTGTATTCGACATTTTACAGATTTGCAGGCATGACTTCGACTGAGGTAAGAAATGTGATGTAAGATATTTAAACCAAATCAGCTGTGAGCACGCCAGACAAACAGCCAAAAAATGTTCCTATATTATTTCCTCATACGAGACTTTTTCTCAGCATTTTCAACTTCTCATACACAGAACCGATGTTTAGTCTTGTTCTTTGCCTCCGTCGATCGGACTCGAGTTTCGCCCCTTTTGTCGCACTGGGAAAAAACTTTTCTTGGTTTCATTTTTTTTTTTGTTGGGGTTTGGGCTGGAGTGTTGCTGGTGCTTGAAGAAGCTCTCTTCTTGTTCTCTGTAGAATCATTAATAATTAGTAATTAGTAATTAATTAATAATTAGCCTAATGAAGTTTTTTTTAATGTAATTTTGCAAATTTGAGTATTCTTTTTTTTATTGTCTGTACAAAACAAGTTACATCACAGCTAAAAAAGCAGACAAGTCAAGCCAAACAGTCAAAGTTCCCGTTCGGTCTGTGTTATCTGAAAACCTGATACCTGCTTGGATCCCGTCAGGTTCAAATCTGCAGTCAGACGTTTTTAAACAGACCTGCTTCTCCTTTTCTCACAATAAAACACATTTAAAACCTGCTTTAATGAACTTCCACTGAGCATTAAGGGGTAAATATTCTCACCAACTGGATTTTGTTGAAAAGACTTTTGGCCTTGCAGCAATGAAACCCCACCACCACAACCGCCGCAGGCAGGTGGAATTCTGTGAGGACGTTGCCGATTGTAACTGTTCTTTTAAACACTTCACCGAAGGCCTCTCCTAAAGCGCTGGTACCGACATTCTTTTCTTTTCCTGGCTCTATTTTTGTCCCTTTTTTTCTCTCTCCCGTCCTCTGTGTGTGTCTTTCTTTTTTTCCGCTTCATTCTGTCAGTTCCCACTGATTTTTTTTTTTAATACAGTTTCTTTTATGTCTTGATGTGTGAAATAAACACAAATGTTGGCCCGGCTTACGGTGAATTATGATTACATTTTTGGCACTCCAGCAGCCAAGGTAACACATTAACACATTATTATTTCTGCTACAACATAAACAAGACAATCAACTTCACCATAAAGGACATTATTTGGAAAAAAACAAAACAGAAAACTCTTATTTGAGCGACATTAACGTTCTCTTAGTCTGCTCTGGCATGTCATGTTTTTGTAAACCTGTCTGTTCAGATTTGTATCTAATGACTATAATTAGCAGCATGTAAAATATGTATTTTTTCTTAGAATTGAAAATCTGTGTTTTCTTGATCAAATGTTTGCAGTTAAAATAAATACAAATTCTCTCCCCGTTTTGGGACAAACATATTTCACACAAACAAAACTTTTTATTGAATCTATTTTAATGTTGATGAAATATTATTCATCCTGTCTACATGTTTTAGGGCATCGAGGCACGTAATATAACAGAACAACCTTTTTCCTGCCATGACCTTTAGATCTGTTGGTTTGGTAAATCCTATATGCATGTTAAATTACAGCTTGGTATTCATACTAATGAAAATATTACATGATTATATGTATTTAGCCTGTTTGCAAATTATGGGTCTCACACAGTAAATTGAATATGTGACTTGTTAAAATGGCATCTGATACGTTCATGGAAAGTCATCCACTGATTTTTATTTTAAAGACACACTCCAATAAAAATGGTGTTTTTCATGTTAACATGTTCTTGTGGCATTTTTCTGATGCTAGAGGACATATCTTAAGAAGATTAAGCTCAAAATTGCATTTCTGAGGATTTCTGCCTTAAAATAGCTGTGAATCAATTGCAGACTCAAAAACGCAGTCTAAAAAAACTGGATTTGTGACGTAGAAAAGCCACTGGGTGGGCTACAAGCTCCTGCTCCGCTAGTTGTAAGCTAACTGTGAGCTAGCAGTAGCGCTAGCATAAACAGAGATTTCTCAACAACCAGAAGGGGCGGGGATGGTCCCGCCCACAGCGCAGAGGCGAATTGCTAATGAGTTGCTTTGCAGAAACTACTTCCTAGAAAATGGCACACATTTTGTGATTTTTGGTAAAAATGCCATAATCATAATTTAAAGACCACTGAGAACGTTTCAAAATAGCTCAAAGGATGATCGGAGGGGGTCCAGTAAAAACGTCCTTACAGAAGACGTGTTATTGCTGGTGTAAATTAGCGCTTAGCTAATCTACATTTATGTACCAGATGAACAAAAATCTAATTTTTATGAGAAGGTTTATATTTTGGGTTTACAGCGGAGAAAAAATAACATTTAATTTTGAGTTTTGGAGCAGATGACTACCTGTTGAGCTGGAAATCATCTGATTTGGTCTCTTTCAGATTAGTTAGCACATCGCTGCCTTTTAAAATAATCACCATCGCAATGTGTCAGCAGTTCTGATCCGTAAATGATGAGAAGTTTGAAACCTTTATTGCCAAAATTTCATGTTTGATAGGCTCATCTCTAAGAACACGGCCTTTTTAACAATACAATTAACAGAACAATCAAAAATAGCATTTTCTGGATATAAGTTAAGGCTTTTAAGGGTTAGATATTTTACACTTTTGAAGACTTTTGTATTTTTTTACGGTATTTGTGGAATTAATTTGTTCACAGCTGTATTTTTCTGTGTGAACTACAGTCTTAAATCACATTCACAGATACAAAAACTTGAATCTGTCTTTTCTCTCTTTCTTTCAGAGGAAATCAAGGAGGAGTCAGAAAAATTAAGGTAAGCCACTGACAAATTATGTAACACAACAAGGCAGCGGGGGTCGTTTTAATGGGTTTAGTCTCATTGGGTTTGGTGTAATAATTCTGTGCTATGTTTTCGGCTCGTCACGGTGGGTTTCTCCTGCGTGCAGACGAGTAAAGGGGATTACAGCTTTATGTGTGTCCGCTCTTATGCACAGCCTCCAGTGGGAGTTTCTTTGTTTGCGTCGTTGCTTGGCTTGTTTCCAAAAGCCCCTTTGCTTTGTCATTAATGGATTTCTTCATGAAGCCCTGCTGCTTGCTGAACTTTCTTTAAGATCTTTTTATTTTATTTTATGACTGCATGTTTATCCCTGGCCCTGCTCACAAAAGCTTTTGCTAAGTAACTCAGACTCGGAATGTGTCGCCTCGGTGTTTTTCCTTCACTTGCCAACTCGTTTTATCCCCCTCTTACACACAATCCCTCCAATAATGCCAATAATGTTAAAACTCATTGATCAAAGATGGATATAAAAGCTTCACCCAGGGGACACGGCTGTTTTTGCTTTCAGTTTCATCTCAGATTCAGTCCTTTTTTTCAAATTTTCCACCTATAAATACAAATATACTCTTGGTAGCCTGCAGTTTTATTTAAATGCCTTCTATTTATGTATTCATGGTGAGATCTTAGATGGAAAAAGCCTTCTTTGAAATCTCAGTAAGAAGAATGGATATTTAATGAAACATTTTTTCATCTGTTTAAAATTACATTTTGATATATTAGATTTTCTGTTTGGTTTGGATTAATTAAGAAAGTACTTGTTCAATAGATCAACTGCCACTTACTATTAGTGCCAAGTGCTGGAGTCAAATTAAACACTGAGATATTGAGAGACTTTCGGGAACATCATTCTGCATTTGGAAAATAAAATCACTGTTGTAAAACTACTTTAAGAGCTAAAAATGAAAAGTTTATAACTCTACAGAGGAATCTGAAGATTAAATACGAAGTTAGTCATGTTTGTAGTTCCTGCTGCTTGTCTTGCATCTACAAGCATTTAAAGTTTAAACTTTAACTGGACGTGTTCTTGAGCCAACGCAGTGACGTTTAGTAGAGAATCATGTCTTTATTTGGTGCAGCACCATATCAAGGCCACAAATCAAAAGCATCCAGTTTTGACCTTTGACATTCCAAAACCTTTATTCACAGTTTGTCACAGATTAGTGAACCTTTGCCCATTTTTACATCTGAGGGGCTCTACCTCTCTAAAATGCTCATTTTATACTCAAGCTGGATTCATGCTTACGAAAAGGCAAATGTGCTCCCACACGGCGGCGTACTGACGGAGCCAGTTTCTGCTCATACTACCCCGACCCTGTTGCAAAGAAATTCTCCGCCAGGACAGCAGGAGGCGTGATACATACTTAGAGGTCTCCCGGTGATTTACATGTGGTTCCAACCATGAGAGGAACAAATAAAAAGCAGGGACATCGCCACTGCTGCCCTTCAGACTTCTTTTTTAATGCGGACAAATTCGTCTTCAAGACTGTCAACACTCGTGCTGTTTACAAAAGGGAAGCTACGTTGTGCCGGAAATGATGTTTGGCTGACCAATCACAGACGTGCGTCATCCGACGCGGCCGTCGGAAAGTTAGAAAATAGAGCGTGACTCCAACCGACTATCCGAGGCAGTTGGCGAGCCCATACGACGTCGTATCATGGCGGTGCGTGCCTCCGACACGTCGGAGTTGCGTTAGTATGAATCCAGCTTACTGAGCTGTTGCCAGTTAACCAAACAGATTTTTCAAGTGTTACTACAGTTGTTTTTGGAGACGGTCTTTGGTGCACAAACTGACATTAGGATTCACTGAAGGTCACCCCCAATTTACACCAGTTGCGTCAGGGGCGTGTTACAGCAGCGCCGCGGTCACCGCAGCAAATAGAAACCATTATAGTCTATGGAGTGATTTACACCAGGCATGTTTCAGGTGCGTCTCGCGTTGTCACATAAGATAGGATTGAGTTCTATTTTAGATGTGACGCGCTTCCAAAACGCATCAAGCTTCAACAGTTAACATAGGGCTAACAGGAAAACATCCATGCAGCATCCTATAAATTTCAAAATAAAATCTAGATTCGTGGTAACTAGCATCACATCATTAGGTAAGATGCGAGGATCTCGTTTGTTATTTACATTAACCATATGTCTTCAATCCAGCTCTAAACATTAAAAACTAAACAAAAAAATAAACACATACCTCTATCTTCCATGCCGGCATCCATTGTTGTTAAGGCGATATCACACCAGATTTTAAGATCTCGCGAGTCAACTCAGTGGACGCTGCTGACTCGCGACTGAAACACTCCCAGTGGGGATTGATGTGCCGAGGTTGTGACAAAACCGCGCTGCTGACGCGCACGGTGTAAATTGGAGGTCGGAGTTAGATAACAAAAGATTGAGTAACCTGCATCAGTAATCAGGGCTTATCATTTTAACTGCAATAGATGTAAAATATGGAGTAATCACAGACATCTTGATTGTAATATGAGCTAGAGGAACATGTTAGCTTTAAACGAACACTTTGTGAAATCTTCTGTCTTAATGACATTGATATGTTTGTTTTTATTAAGAGAAAAAAGCAGATAATGATTTTAACATCTCTTATGCACATCTGTTTCATATCTGGGGTTTAATTTTACTCAGTTCTACGTATTGCCATCGTCGTTTCCCACACAACTGACATGCTGCTAGGTTTTGTTGGAGCCTCCATGAAAGCAGCAGGAAGTAGAAGCAAACACAAGCCTCGCTGTCTGATTAACACCCAGTTTTACAACGTTTCTGTCCTTTAAATCAGCTCAGTTTGACTTTGGCTAAATAAGAAGAGCGACGACCGGAGGAAGCTCAGCGGCTGACAGAGACTGAGACGGGTTTAAACCAAGGTCATGAGCTGATGGAGATGTCACTTAAAGCTGAAGTACAGCTGTGCTAAACATCAGAGAAAATCAGCTAAATGTCCATAATTATTCCACTTATAAATTAGTGGTAGTTGTTTTTATTATATGGTTTAATTTCTCTCCCAGCTTCCTCTCTCTCTCTCGCTCTCCCATCTCTTGATCTCTCTCTGATTCATTCCTCATGATGCTTGTTTCCTTTATTAATTTCATAACGCTCCCTTCATAATAACACCCCCCCCCCCCATCCCTTCCATTACAAAGCATTTCAGCAAAGCCTTTTATTACTATCAGAGAGGTCGTCCCTCTTCAAAGAGCTGAAGTCATCCTTTTTCACAGCCAAGACGAACAATGCAGCCTCCTCCTTCTCTGTCTTGTCTGCCTCCCTCCCTTTGACTCCCACCCTTTCACTGTTTTTCCAGCTAGAGCGGTGGGTGTGGCGCCAGCGCCTGGGGAAGATGTGGTTGCTTAAAGCAACCCTTTACGTTTCATATTTCTTTTAAAAGTTCAGTAAAACAGCTGTATCATTTGATGTACTGGTGGCTTTTATCAACATGAAGATGTTGGGAAATGACAACTATCATGTGACATTTTGGATCAGCCTGGTGAAACATTAAACTCTGTGTAATATTGATTTATTACTCGATGCTGGAGAAGATGTTTGTGAGGTTTAGCGTGTTTCATGTCCAGCTTCGGAAGAAGACGAGGATGTTCTGCATCCGTAGCGCTTACTGTTAGTCATGCCGACTTGTCGAGAGAAGTGTGAGCGTGTCCGACTGATGTTTGAACCGTTCTTTTCTCCAGGTTGACATTCTGGACGGAGTTCTCAGTGTTTATCTCATCGTTTCTGTCTCTTTGTTTATGCGTCTTTTGTTTTTTTTCTCAGTCCACCCAGTGGAGATGGCAAATCCGGGTCCAGCACTTTACCGCCAATCAAATCGAAGACCAACTTCATCGAAGCTGACAAGTACTTCTTGCCGTTTGAGTTGGCATGTCAGTCCAAATGTCCCCGCATCGTCATCACCTCACTCGACTGTTTACAGGTCAGTGAACGAGACAGCAGTCTGTGGTCATCTTTACGAAGTCGTACTGAGGATTGAATCAGGAAATGAATAAAAACATGAACAGAATTCCCTGCAGACTTTGTCCCTACAATAAAGGTTAACATGTCCTGCTCTCCGGCTCTACAAATTACATCGTGTTTCCTCACCTGTGTCTGACTTGTAGAAGCTCATAGCGTATGGTCACCTGACTGGCAGCGCTCCGGACAGCACGGCTCCGGGCAAGAAGCTCATCGACAGGATCATCGAGACCATCTGTGCTTGTTTCCAGGGGCCGCAGACGGACGAGGGCGTGCAACTACAGATCATTAAGGTGCTCCTGTCTCCTCAGAGATCAGTTCATTACTCTGATACTTGAGGATCATTAAAAAGTTTCCTTTAGAACCGGAAGTTTTTGACCCGAACAGTCTAGCAGCTTGTTTTATTTATGTATTTTTACATTTTTGTAAATGGCAGCTAGCTACTGCTCAGCTTATCAATGCTAATACTGTTAGCTGAATTCTGTTTAGTTTATTAATAGTTTTAAATTTAACATTTTGTTTCTTTAACTTGATTTTACTGATGTAGAGAACAAGGACTGTATTGTGAGGTATATTCAGAGTGCACGTTTCCCTCACACCTGATTGTTTTTGCCTCCAGGCTCTGCTGACAGCCGTGACCTCACAACACATAGAAATCCATGAAGGTACCGTGCTGCAGGCCGTCCGCACCTGCTACAACATCTACCTGGCCAGCAAGAACCTCATCAACCAGACGACGGCCAAAGCCACGCTCACGCAGATGCTCAACGTCATCTTTGCGCGCATGGAGAATCAAGCAGTACGTCCAGTCGCTCTGAAAACACCTAAACACACACACACACACACGCAGTTTTATTTATATAAACACACAAACAGGAGACAGAGGAGACACCTGCTCCGCTGGAGGCTTTATTAATTTCCAATCACCAAATCAGAGTAAAATTTGTTTCCAGTTTGTGTTCAGAGGGACATTTTAGGTGTTGCCTTCAAAGAAAGCTTGCTCTAATATCTTTTTCTTTTTGAATGACACTTTCCCCCCCTCCTCCTCTCCTCCACTCCGCCTCCCTCTCTTCCTTTTTTTGGACACATAGCTTACAAATCACAAGCTATCTTGGTCCCTGGCCTCCAGAAAGCGTGACCGCCAGGTAAAGCGTGCAGGACTTGCCGTGACACTGCCTGATCCGAACTCTTCCAAGTCCTTTCCTGTGTGTGTCTGTGTTTGCGCATTAAGCTTTTCTCTCTCATCCATCCGTGCACTCATCCGTTCTTTTCCTTTCGCTTCCACGCTGCTACACGAATGCTGTCTTCTACCTCCGAATGCTTGCTGTGGCTTCTCATCTCGCTTTTTCCCCACAACATCTTAGTTTCTAAATGCACCTGGTTGTGGTAAATCTTTAGAAGTATTTAGTGTCTTTAAAGACTCGTCATAGTCGTTGCAGGATGATGGGACTGAAACATGCAAAGCGCGAAGAGGAGACGAAGCAGAGCTTGAGTCTTGATATTGTGCTACACAGAGAGATCCACTTTCAGCCTGTGTGTGTTTCCTACTGGCTGCAGCTCAGCATGATCTCATCGCCCGCACACACCCTCCTCTGTCCGACTGAGGTGGTATTTAAATAATGAGCTTAGTTCGTTTGTGCTGCCTCGACTTTCCTCTCCGGTGCGGTCGTCTGGTCTCGTTGTTGCTCCATACGGATTTTGACAGCTTCTTTATGGAATTTATTTGGTTACGTTTGCATGTTTCAAAAGCAGAACGTTCATTTAATTTAGAATCCAACAGCATTTAATAGTGGTTTGATTTTCAAAATAAGAGAAAACAAGTATAATTAAAGGGGTAAATTGATTTGAAATGCTGTAAATGCCTTATAACACAAACACATACAGCTGTGTTTTATTTTGCTTTTGGTGTCTTTTAAATATTCACATTTGACTGTATTTTTGCAGAACACCATCATTTTAATGTTTATTTGTACCTGATGAATTTTACAAACTTTAATGATTTGTTTTTATACCACTTGGATTGCAGATTGCTGCCTGAGATACGTTGAACTGCTTGTGTTTCGCTCTTTTTCCCCTTTTATTTTGAAGTAGAAACGTGATTTTTGTTTTTCATGTGCATGTTTTCTTCTGTTTAAAGCAGTTAATTTTAATCTGCGCTCCTATTTATTGTATGTACACTATAACAATAAAACAACCATATTCACCAGCATATGACACTTTTTTTAATGTCAGTGTGTAAATGTCTTGTGACCTTATTTATTTATTTTTTCCCTCATGCCCCAGCAAGCTGAAGCACGGCAACACATTAGCTGCTCCCTCTATCTGAGACATGTTAGCCATGACACATCAGTCAGGATGAGACCGTGTCAACCATTTTCCACTAGAAGTGACTCGACACACTCCGGCCAGCATGAACTTATCTCACGATGTTTCATTGCTTTTTGAGTGGCATGTTGTGTTTCTTTAGTGCACATGTCTGTACGTTTCCATATAGCTGACATAATAGATAATCTCTGAACTGTTTCTGACCCTGTTCTGGGTTCAGTTTGCAGACAAACTTGTAAATGCTGATGTTTTTAACTCTTTGTGTTTTTTATATTTCTATTCATTTTTTTTTTTTGTGCATGTGTTTACTTCTCCTGTCGCAGCTGCAGGAAGCTAAACAGCTGGAGAGGGATCGGCACCGGCAGCACTCTCCAGTCACCCCACACACAGAGCCAGAATCCCCACAGCTCCAGACCCAACACCCTGCCAACAAGGCCCCTCCTCAGGAGCCCAACGGGCCCGTCAGCCCTCCAACCCCCAGCATCACCTGCACGTCTACCCCGTCCACCCCATCGACGCCTGTCCCGGAGTCCAGCAGCGGGTCTGTGTCCGGGGAGCAGGAGGAGCAAGGGCCCGCTTACGAGAACCCGGATCCTGAAAACGGTTCTGAGTTCTGTGTGGCTGAAAATGAGCAGACGGAGGCGGATCAGGCGACCGCAGCAGCCCAGAGTGAGACGATCAACCTTTATTTACCAGCGTTATGATAAAATAACAAATATATTGATGATATATTTTTGTTTATATTTTGATTGTTTGTTCAACTTTTAGTTGAAGCTGAATGTTTTTTTTGTTCCAATTCAGTTTCCAAACAGCAGGAAGGAGCAGGTGAAGAGGAGGGAAGCCCCAACTATGAGGAGAAAGCCCATGAAATAGTCCAGAGTATCCTGCAGGAGGTGGTCAACACAGTCGCAGGAGGTGAAACTGGACGGATTCTTTCTTTTCTGTTTGGAATCTTGTTTCATGACCTGTAGCTCTAGAATACTTTGCCATACAGAGGTCAAAGGTCGACTCAATGGTTGCAATAAGAGCCCAAATCATCAGCCCTCCACCGCCGTGCTGACAGCTGAGAGGACGTGTTTGTTGTGATATACTGTGATTGTTTTTCACCTAAAATGGCTCAGTGCATTGTGGGTAAACATTCTGCTGGTCTCATCTGTACAGAGTGTTTTGGTTCAGTCAGATGAACCTAAGTTTTGTTGCCATTTTCATTTTAGGGAAAGAGTTTTTCTCCTTCGACTGAATTCGCTCAGTCTTTGTATAATCGCCCTCCAGTGAACTTTGACCTTTAACCTGGTAACTGAGGCCTGTAGATTCTGAGATCTCTGTTGCATTTTCTCTTCATTACACAGTCTGACCTTTGACCTTGGTGTAAATTTACTACAACTCGTGGAAAGATTAACTACCATTGTAAATGTTTTCCACGTGTTAGTGACTCACCTTCCTCTCTGTAGAAATAAGAACTCCAAATGACCGAGAAATGACCTTTAACCTTCCCAGATTGACGGGCAGCGACAGCTTCTGTCTTTCTCTTTAACACACCTGCTCCAACCAGCTAATTACCAAAACTCCTGAGGTTGCAGAAGAAGCAACACTCTTCTTTTTTTTCTGCTGTTTTAAAAAGTAAAAACAGGCTGCATGTGCCCACCCACATAAAGTTCTTTGTTTTTAATCTTACTCTGGAATTTCAGAGACTCAGAGAAAGAAATGCCTCCTGGTGTGTTTTTATATCTTCCGAGGAACCTTCAGACTCTGTGACACAGTCAGCAGTGCAGAAGTGAAGTTTTTTTTGATGGCTACGTGACATAAGGAGATGTTTCTCCACAGGGCACTGTCTGGACCCTGCAAACCTCTGCTCCGACACCAAGGAGTCCCCCGGCGAGCCGACGGAGACGCAGCCTGCTGAGGCGGCGACAGAAGGAACCCAGAGCTCGCTGGAAGACGAGGGCACCGTGGGGAGCGACAGCGAGCACGTCCACGCTAACGGCATTCCAGGCACTCCCATTTCTGCCAGTTTCACTCCCTCGTTACCTGTTGACAGACTGTCTGTCTCCTCCACCGACACTCAGGTGAGAGGAAACAAAAAGCCGAGCTGTTAGAGAATCAGACGGGATTTACTCATAAAATAAATTATTAATGCACTTAAATATCTACTGAAATCATCTTTTAACAAGGCGGGTGAATGTTTACCTTCAATTTCTGTGGTGAATCTCCTATAATCAGAGTCCATTAATCGATCTGGAGGAATATAATTACTGTTTTAATGTCAAGCACAGTGTTTCAGTGTTTCTGATGTCGCTCTCTCTTTTTCTGTTTCCTCTCAGGAGTCGGGAGCGACACCTGGACAACCACCAGGCGCCAAGTTCTCCCACATCCTGCAGAAAGACGCGTTCCTCGTCTTCCGTTCGCTCTGCAAGCTGTCGATGAAGCCGCTTTCTGACGGACCTCCTGATCCAAAGCAAGTAACACAGTATAGACTTAGTAAGAGTTAAACATTCTAAACGTGCATGTGAGTAAAATACGTTGAGGAAAAGCACCAATGTTTTCGGAGCATTCAGCCATCTTGAATTATTCACCAGTTTTCAGAATTTTTCCTATTTAAATGTAAATTTTAGCTGCAGTTTCATCCCTTCTGTGAAGCCACCATGAAGTGTGGGCCGTGGCTCGGGTCTGAGCAGCGGTGGGATTAACAATCGGATTGCTCTCGCTGTGGCGCCTCTGTTTTGATTGCTGAGACAATGAGGCATCACGCAGCATTTTCTGAATCACTTCCTTGTTTTCTATGAGCCTTTTAACTCTTCCTCTCTTTCCTCTCTGAGCAGCGTGAATGTGGAGTGAATGGTTCAGCTTTTATTTGATGTTTCCTGCGAGCACGTCTAGGTCAGGATAAACACGATTGACCTGCCTGTGCTGACGGCTGCACCTTCTATCAAACTGGATTTTCTGCATCTGGTTGCTGCGTTAAACTCATTTCAGAGTCTGTCGAGCTTCTTTGAAATACTTCTGCCTTTTATCCAAACTGTGTTAATTGTACCTTTTTATGTCAGAGAAATGCAATTGAAGAGAAAAATCCCTGTGTGTGTTTTCTGAAGGCCATGTCGGTTACCTCGAGCCTGACGTCTGTGTCAGACAGAAACCTTTTAGACTCGTAACGAGGTTGTTCTGCCTGATATTTAACTCTGTCACAGCAGGGCAGTGAAGCGCACGTCCGAATCGGGAGCAGCGGGATTGAGTAAACTAAAACAAATTCATGTAGATCTGAATTTAAGGACTGACAAGAAATGTATGCGTCGTTCCCAAAAATCTTGGAGACAAACAATCTGCTCTTTACCCAGAAATCCTGCTTTTTCCCTCGTTTCTGTTGGTTGAGTTGCACTTTGAGTGGTGGTTGATATTAAAACGAAAACATGGAGGTCGTGTGTGTTTTACCTGAACGCATCTTTTTTAGATAGATCAATGTATTTTATTGTTTTTATGTTTGTTTTTATAGTATGTTTATTTTTATCCCTGTATTTGTTGTTTTTATTTGTGTACAGCACTTTGGTCTGCGTCACTGCAGTTTTTAAATGTGCTTTATAAATAAATTGATGATGATGATGATGATTTGATTTGGAGAAGCACAAAAAGGTGAAAAGCATTTTCTGTTTTTAGACACTTTGATTTATTAATTTTCTTTAAGAAAAAATATTTTGAATTATAAAAAAATCTTCATTGAGCCACGAACCGAAGCCTCGTTTACATCTTCAGATTTCAGACCGACTTAACGAATTCAAACAAAAACTGAATTTATTTTTCCTGTTATTACCTTATTCCATCAAAAACCTAGCAGTTTCCTCGCCGCGCCACAAGGTGGCGATAGCTTCCACATTCTTAGCTTGACAATAAATCCTTTTACTTTGATACGATTCGGTTCTCTTTCAACATTCGTTTCGGTATCTCACATATGGGACACGCTCTCACGCTGTTCCCCCAGAAGCTCTATTACATTACGCCAGTCTCAGACTGGCCGTCAGACGTGACGTCTGCTCCCCAGAGGGGGAGGGACTCCCTCCTACTATAAGAGCTAGACGGCACGTCATCACGTCAGTCTAAAACCTCTTCTCGCTCCGAGAAGCTTACTCTCAGAAGGTGAGTGTGGCTAACAGGATAGCTAAACTGTTCACAGGGGGAGCTAATCACTCCGCCGCCGAACGCTACCTACTACTACATCGCCGTCTCTGAGTGTTTAGTGGCAGGTCTGTCCCCAAACAGGTGCCACACTGCTAGTAGCAATACTAGTTGCTTCCCATTTTTACTACGGAAGGTTATTTCGGTGCTACTTTTCTCACTCATCATGGAGAATAAAGTGCTACCGCCAAAGGCTTGCAAGTGTGGGAATAAAATATCGGGAGCAGACACCCATGCTGTTTGTGCTTCGTGCCTCGGGCTGCAACACGCCAACGAGGCCTTAGCTGTCCCGGTAGCTTGTGACCACTGTTCTCGCCTCTCATTAAAAACCCGCCGTCGACGACTTGCACGCCAAGCAAGCCTGACGGGGGCAAATCCTGTACTGGGGGTATCCATTCCCCCACCTCAGGTGGAACCGGTGGGAGTACCCACCTCCGCGGGACCCAGCTGGGCCGACCAGGTCGATGCTGCGGACCCTCTCTTTGATCCGGACGAGCCGGACGCGGACCTCACGGCCGCAGACGGTCTCGCCGAGTTCTCCGACTCCGGTGATGAGCCCATCAGTCTCCCCTCCGAGGAGGATGAGGCAGATGCGGAGCAACTGTTCATCACGCAGGCCGCGAGAACGGGCAGTGCTGCGGACAGCGGCGGATCACCAACCCCGCCTGCTGCGCAGGACCTGCACGAGGTGTGCCACAGAGCAGCTGCAAAGCTGGGCATTGTGTGGCCGGAGGCCCCTGTCGTAACCAACAGGTCCCGATACGAGGGACGGAGGCTACCACAGGCAAAAACCTCCGCTAAGCAGCTCCTACCAGCATTCCCAGAGTGTCTGGAGGAGGCCACCCGCTCCTGGAGCAACCCATTCACCGCCAAAGCCCCCGCCCAGGGAGGGGCTGCGCTGGATTGGGACGGTATGGGGGAGAGTGGCTTCGCCCGCCTTCCCCCCATCGAACCTCTGGTGGCGTCTCACCTCCACCCAACGCAGAGGTCCACCATAACCGCTGCGGGCCCGGCTTTACCCTCTAAAGCGGATTGTCTCCAAACGACGCTGACGGAGAGGAGCTATAAAGCTGTGGCTACATCCGTGAGAGCCCTCAATGCGTCCTCACTGCTGCTAGCCTATCAGGCGGAGCTACAGGACGACATGTCAGCCTCACCCAGCCCGGAGATGTGGGATGAGTTGTGCGTGGTCACTGACCTCTGCCTCCGCCTGCACCGATGCGCTGTACAAGCATGTGGCCGTGCGATGGGAGTTATGGTTACTCAGGAGAGAGCCAGGTGGCTCAGTCTCTCCAGCCTCTCCCACAGAGAAAAGACGGAGCTCCTCGACGTCCCTGTGGACCCCAAGGGCTTGTTTGGTTCCTCTGTTGCCGCCATGCAAAAGAGATGCGAGGAGAAGAAGAGAGAGGGTGAAGCGCTGCAACTTTGCCTCCCGAGAAAAGTGCCGCTCCCCCAGACTGCTCCGAGACAACCTCCCTCACGACCTGCATCCAAACAGGCGTATCGCATCCCAAAACGCCCTGCACAGCCTCAGCCTCAGACCACTGCGTCCACTGAGCTTAGAGGTGCGTGGGCCAGAAAAGCTTTTGCTCCCAAAGTGACGCCAGGGACCCCACAGGGCCAGCCTGCCACTCAGGGCGCGAAGAAGAAGAAGCGGGCTTCCTAATACGTGTTCGCTGAAGAGAGGGAGCAGGTCAGGCCAGACGCCTCTCCCCTCCCAACAGCAGCTCAGTGTTCAGGAGGTGCGTTCAAGGCCTGGAAAGAGACGTGTGGAGG
>SSNP01000018.1:1313636-1329422 GCA_006937955.1 Pachypanchax playfairii | reverse complement strand
AAACATCTGCTTGAGAGAAAGACAGCTGAAAACACCTTGGGTGACTGGGAGATCCAGAGGCTGAAGGAGCAGATTGAAAAGCTTCAAAATAATTCGTCACATGGAAATCCGAAAAAATATAAAGACGCTCCACGAAGAAATTCAGAAACATCTGAATATGTGCCGTGGAGGAAGTCAGCTGGAAGAAGAAACTGATCTTCAAAACAGCAAATTCAGCACCTGACAAAAACTGAAACAGGTGCAAAAAAACAAGAAAAAAACAAAAAAAAAAACAAAAAAAGTGAAAAAAAAAGTTTTTTTTTTATTTCTACAACAAAAAATTTTTTATTTTAACCTTTCCCTACCCCCATCCCAATCCCCTTTCCCTTCCCCCTCTTCCCCCCCTTCCTGTGAATCGGCACCTTAACGTGGTGGAAGGGTTTCAGATCCCCCACGATCCTGAGGCCGGTGTTGTCTGGGGTATCGATAGGGTCTCCCATGGCAAACTGGCCTCAGAGGGGGTCAGACTAAGACCGATTCAGGAAAAAAAGGTTTGTAAGTGTGTGACTGAGTTCACAACCATGCTTTTTCAAGGACAAAGTTAATATTCCAATGTCTGGGAGCTTCAGCTCTGGGTTTTTGAGAGCCACTTTCCTGCTTGTTTATTTGTTCCAGAACCCAATTTGAATCTTCTGTTAAACACTGCAAAACAATTTGAGAACACACCAAACAGGTGATTTAAATTTGACTCTATGTGCAGATGGGTTAGCCATGTGGTATCCAAAATCCAAGGAAGGTTTTAGACAACAAGGCATCCCATGAGGTAACAAAGCTGCTCCATCTTCAGGGCTGGAGGATGCTCCACACTGAGTAGCTAGTGCTGCTATAAATAACAAGTGAGGTTGGAGGGCATGAGTCTGGAGATGAGCACAGATTTCACTCTGGAAACCTGGACTGAGGGATGGACTCAGAGAGTCTGGGATGCTTAAATTTGACAGTCACAGGGTTAAAGGAACTTAAGGCAGCTTTACAAAATCTGACTCAGTGCTGCCGCGACAGGCGCTGTGGCTAACTGCAGCCACCAGCCAAGGAGCGCGCACAGACACTTTACAGACGGTTCGTCTTCACAGCACTGCACCGGGGAGGCTAACATACTTCACGTCAGGTCTCTCCACTCTGTTATTTGATTTGATCTCATCATTTTCATACTGTATCAGGCTCTAAACACGACCTATAATGTTTCCTCACCTGGTCACAAGGAAATGAGCCATGTCAGCATCTGTTTTCACTCCCAAATGCAGCTGAAGTTCCCTCCATGAACCGAACGCATATCCAATATTTATGCGGGTGCCTGCCCGGCTTCGGTCATGTTTTTTTTTAGACTCACGAGATGCCGCTGATAAAGTCTTTTTTTTCTTCGTGGTGCCACTTTTTTGGGGGGTGAGAGTGGATGCAGGTCGTTTGCTGGCTGCAGAAACATCCATAAGTATACCTTCAGTGTTCGAATCCAAGTCCACGGCGGCCATGTTCTTCCTGTTCAAGAGCTGTCGGCAACGCGCATGCAGCGTCAATTTACGTCACATCCCTACAACTGCGCGGGAAATTCGGACGTCGAACTGCAGCGCATTATGTGGCACACAGCGTTTCCAAGGCAACAGACATATATGCGGATGGCCTCGTTATTTTGGGTTTTTAATGCTTCATGACCCATTAGCATTGAATAAACTGGAAATGCATGTGTAGTTTTTCACAAATCTTGCCTTAAGTCCCTTTAATGTTCTTTACAATGGGAAAAGGAATAATAAAATGCAGAACCAGTTCATGGTTTTCCAGATCCAGACCCTCTGCCTAACTTGGTAACTGGGTGCTGACCAGGAACAGATATCATAGTTCTGCAAGAGAACAGTTTAGGTTCAATGCCGGGTCCAGTAGCAAAGCGTGGGCTGAGGCACGGTCCGAGGGGACGCAAAGGAGTGCTGATAACCACAGACAATATAGAACAGGACAAAGCAGTGGTTCTGAACAAGAGTAAATTCAGGGCATGTTCAATAGGTCACGTTCTCAGGTCCACGATGCAGGTTCTTGTGTACACAATGCCTTCAGATTGGTCTTGATTGGTTTGCCTGTTCTGTTTGTTCGTCTGTTTGTGGGTGAAAACCAGAGAATAAATTGAAGATAATTTCAAATTGATGTACCAAACTGAACTGAGATTCTTGAGATTATGTCAACTGGTAACCCATGGAGTCTGAAGACTTCCTTTGCAAAGATCTCACTCAGTTTTTTAGCAGAGGGCAGTTTTTTAAGGTAAATAAAGTGAATCTTTTTTTTAAAAATAGTCCATGTAGTCTTACCCAGTTGAACCTTGGTCTTTTAAAGACAGATCAGAGGATGTATCTGAGAGAGGACACTAGGTTTGGTAGTCTTAGAACCTGGTCTGTAAGATAGGCATAAATAATTTGTTAGCATAAACTATGTGATTAGCATAAGCTAACTGATCTTTAAAGCAGTACAAAATAACATTTAAAAGTTTAAGCTACTGTTATGAAACTTGTCTAAGTGAATCCTCACCAGAAAACATGTTCAGATTCATATTAGACACTCTGGACACCTCTGGTCCTCCTATATTACACTTAATAACTTCAGTAATTTGGGTCGCAGCCGGAAGTGGTGTTCTGAGGATTTTTGCTGCCTTGTCGAAAAATGTCGCCATAGTACAAATTGACAACTTATACCTCTAAGAGCCACTGAACTGATTGTGTCTTACAGGAATCTGCTGTGGGAGCAGACAGAGCTGAGCAAACAGGTTGAGGTCCCAAATTGTGTAAGTACAGGGAGAAAAATCAATTTAAGAGGCACAAGACAAGTCAAAGTGGAAGCCAGGATCAGCACAGTCTGTGATCAAAATAATACAAGACAGATAAGAGGTGCTCGAACCAAGAAGGCAAGCTGTCTTCTGGCGCCTGACTCCAGTCAGGACACCATTTAAATATTTAATAGCCGCATCAGAGCCACACAGGTGACTGCAGTAAAGACTGACAGATGACAGTGTTCATGATGTGGAAACAAAACAAAACAGATCTGACGTGGATTCATGACATATGCAAGTGTCAGAGAGAAAACAAGGTGAAGAAAGGGAAAAAAACAAATGAGTTTAACAAATGAGGTGTTTTGTGTATTATTAAAACATTGAACCTGAGGTATTTGAATGTTTGAGTCTCATAAAAACATTTAAAAAAAACACAATCACATCAATCACTGGAGTAGAATTTAAAAAGTAAAGCAGTTCAGAGACTGTAAGCAACAATATTTAGTTACTGTTTAGGAAAAAAACAGCTGAAGAAGACAAGAAGACAAAGGAAAGACTGAGATTTTGTTGACATCCATGTGTCTTTGATTTCTATTTGGGTCTGTGAGGACCTGCGACCTGTCCAGGGTGTAATCCACCCCTCACTCAACCACTTCCACGACCCTGAAGAGGATGTAATGAGCAAAGAAAATGGCTAGTTAATACTGAACACATCCAATAGTTGAGCAGTGATGCGTAAAATACAAATAAAAACAAAATGCAATTAACAAAGAGAAGCTAATATCTGAATGAAAACAGATAAAGACAAGCTTCCATCACCGTATGTCAAAGTGTTGTTAGATAAGAAAGAGATTATGTTTACATGCTGTTAATATTTGGGTTATGGTCGGGTTAAGGTCACTTTTCAGGTCTCTGAAACAATCTGAATAACCCGTTTACATGCCTGAGCAGAGAGAGTTCCTGTATACATGGAGCACGGTTAGAGACATACTGACAACCTTAAGATGCAATATGCGTGCGTAAGGGGAGTGTAAGTATGTCTGTGGCGTCTATTTTGGTTTCTGTTTATGTTGGTGTGTATGGATAGAGTTTGGTTATGAGGGTGGGAAGGTATGCTTGTGTATGTGTATGACTGTTTGTGTTTGTATGTCTGTATTTGTCTGTGTGTCAGGGTGGGACTAGGACTCCCTCTCGGTCTAGCAATATCTTATACCCCTTTATGAGGGCCTATCTCCCCCCACCAAGCTCCTCACTGCTTACTGGTTCCCCCACCAGCCTGCGCACTGGGGGTTTCTAGAGTTTGGGGGTGGGTGCTTGGGATGTGTGCGGGCCTGCTCCCGGTCGCCGGCCGGTGGGCTGGGCGCTTACTGGCTCTGTCCCTCTTCGGGAGGGGCTGCCCTTGGATCTCAGACTTCGGATCCGTGTCCTGGGGTGCTTGGGGGTGGCTGGCTGCCGGCGAGGCCTGTGGAATCTTACCACGGCTCCCTGGGGCACCTGTACTGCGGTTGAGGGGCGACTGCGCTGGAGGTTGCTTATGGTCTTGTCTGGGAGGGGGTTTGGTTTCTCCTGCGGTGGCCTGCCCAGGCTCTGCCGCTCCAGGGTTAGGGCCTGGATCCCTTGGGTTTGGGTCAGCCCTGTGGTCTGCTTTGAGGTCTGGGGGCCGGGGCCAGGGCTTTCCACACCCACTGTCAAACAATTTTATGGAGAAATCTTATGGTCACAGGTGCGTCCATGCACACAGATATTCACAGATACTCACTGACTTGGGCTGCAGCTGCCACTGGGGATGTTGCGTGTTAAGCAGTGTCATTATTTGTTTTTGTCCACAATGATATTATCAGTGTTTAAATATAGATGTTGGTCGACGCTGTGGTGTCTCTGCTCTTGTTTTTGTCTCTCAGTTGGTGTTGACGCAGATTTCTTTCCCTCCCAACTTCTCTTCTACCTCTTCTTATCTCTTTTTCCTCTTCTTTCTTTTTCCTCTAATTTCCTCTCTCCTTTGCCATGTCCGCTGACTCAAAAAAGTTGTAATAAACAAAATAACATTTAAATAAAAATAAATAAAGGTAACAAGCTGAACGTTGCAGTGATTGCTGCATGTTCGGCTTGTGAGAACATATCTGTCAGGCATTTCTATGCATCCGGACATCAATTCCGACTGCTTTAATGTCAGACAGGACATGGGGAAAAAAAAAGATGCAATATGCGTTACTTCTGTAACTTTTCGGTCACTTTTTTGTAAATCTCACTATATTGGTACTTTCTGCCATTAACAGAAGATATTATATTCATGGTTTTCCTCCCCCCTCCCACTGCCTCAGCAGAGCCAACAACATCATCAAAGACCACTCACATCCTGGCTCTGACCTGTTTGACCTCCTGCCCTCTGGTAGGCGCTACAAGTGCATCAAGACCAGAACCCATAGACTCAAAAACAGCTTCTTTCCCAAAGACATAACCATCCTGAACTCCCACCTGCATGTCACGGGCTCAGTGATTTTTGTGACCCACATTGCTGGACGCAGACTCAGACAGCGATTCAGGTGCAAAAGTGAAAGGTTTATTTACAATGCAGGATATATATACAGTGCAGTGAATGTGCTCGGTGATCTGGTGCGCCAGGGAGAATCTCAGCACTGTAATGGAGACGAGAGTTAGTTCAGGAGTCACTGTGACAGGTAGAGAGATCTTGCACGAGGAGAGGATGACACTCACGGGAGGAGGCAGGTGATCACACATGAGAGGAGGGCAGGTCCAGTGCGGTGCTGTGGAGGGAGAAGGTGAGTCCAGATTGGAGGAGTCCAGGTGGTGAGGAAGCCGGAGGGAGACAGATCGGGCTTTAGGCGATGGACACAGATGTGATCTCGGAATCACGAGGAGCAGGGTGAACAATCCTGAGAAGAACAGGTTAGTTGCACACAGATAATCCAACAGGCGTTTGTCACAAGGAAGGTAAATGTTTCTCGGAATCACTCGGAATAAATCACAAGGATTTGGCACAAGGGAAGCTACCATTCAGGTCAACAACCAGGCGCTGAATGAACGGCTGCGTCTGGCTTAAGTAGCACCCTGCTCCTCATCAGCGCTGATCGCCGCCAGGTGTAGACAATCTGCCTCACACTCCAGCGTAGCTCCTCCTGCAGACAATTGACTCACCCCACACAGAAAATACAGCACACACAGACACTGAACCTGACACTGCAAGGCTCAATGTAAACACTGCTTACAAAAAAAACTTGGTATGTGCAATTATTTTTTACACGTGCAATTCTCCATACAAATGTGCAATATTCTATATTATAAAAATGGCAACTTACATTCTGTGCAATACATATTTATACTTGTACCATAACTCCATGTTTACACTGTACATACTATTTTACATTTTCTCTCACATACAAATTTATCTTGTATTTTATACTTTAACATTTTTATTTATCTTTTTTATTCTATTTTTTACTCTTGTATATATATTTACATTGCTTTCTTTTTGCACTGACTTGGGAATGGCTTTAATCTCATTGTACTTTGTATAATGACAATAAAGGCATTTTATTCTATTCTAACAAAGAAATTGTTTACCTCTACTTCTTGTTTACTTCCGATTTATGGGTTTTTGTATGTATGTGCCAGACGGCACATGCAACAAGTTCCTCTACTCAGAAGACCAAGATTCCTTGCAATTTGAACATGCACAAAACACAAATTACTGTTTCTTTTGATGGGGATATGTCGATGTGCATTTACATGACCAAATTTTCGGGTTAGAAAAGGGGTACCCCAGGTCTCATATTTGGATATGATGATGTTTGAGTTTTTGGCAGTGTTTACATGGTTGTGCGTAACCAGGTTATCGCTAAGTTAGTTAGTTGGTTATTGGCTACATGTAAACGCAGTCAGTGAATCTTGTGCAGCTGACCTCAGTTTGCAAATGGTTGTATGTGTGTGCGTGAGTGAATGTAATTTGTAATGTAAAAGCACTTTAAATGGTCAGGTGGTATAAAACCAACGTAGGTCCTTTACGTCTCTGTCTGATGTTGTTTCTTTCACACATGTGGATGGAAAGTGGCTGCAGCCCAAGATGCAAAACAGAACCTGCAGGTAATGAAAAGTACAAAGAAGCAAGTGGTGACCTCAGTTTATTGAAAGAAAATGATGGCAGGGTTTTTTTGCATATCCAGCTAGGTTTGGTGCAGCGTTGTGATTGGTCACTAGAGTTTATTTACTGAGTGCACAGATGGAAAATCAGCATTGCCGGAAAAAGAACTTCATCTAGTTTCTGCAGCCTGAGGTGAGTACAGATGAATTCATATCTGAAGTACAGTGGGGCAAAAAAGTATTTAGTCAGCCACCAATTGTGTAAGTTCTCCCACTTAAAAAGATCAGAGAGGCCTGTAATTTTCATCATAGGTATACCTCAACTATGAGAGACAAAATGAGGAAAAAAAATCCAGAAAATCACATTGTCTGATTTTTAAAGAATTTATTTGCAAATTATGGTGGAAAATAAGTATTTGGTCAATAACAAAAGTTAATCTCAATACTTTGTTATATAGCCTTTGTTGGCAATGACAGAGGTCAAACGTTTTCTGTAAGTCTTCACAAGGTTTTCACACACTGTTGCTGGTATTTTGGCCCATTCCTCCATGCAGATCTCCTCTAGAGCAGTGATGTTTTGGGGCTGACGCTGGGCAACACGGACTTTCAACTCCCTCCAGAGATTTTCTATGGGGTTGAGATCTGGAGACTGGCTAGGCCACTCCAGGACCTTGAAATGCTTCTTACGAAGCCACTCCTTCGTTGCCCGGGCGGTGTGTTTGGGATCATTGTCATGCTGAAAGACCCAGCCACGTCTCATTTTCAATGCCCTTGCTGATGGAAGGAGGTTTTCACTCAAAATCTTACGATACATGGCCCCATTCATTCTTTCCTTTACACGGATCAGTCGTCCTGGTCCCCTTGCAGAAAAACAGCCCCAAAGCATGATGTTTCCACCCCCATGCTTTACAGTAGGTATGGTGTTCTTTGGATCCAACTCAGCATTCTTTCCCCTCCAAACACGACAAGTTGAGTTTCTACCAAAAAAGTTCTATTTTGGTTTCATCTGACCATATGATGTTCTCCCAATCCTCTTCTGGATCATCCAAATGCTCTCTAGCAAACCGCAGACGGGCCTGGACGTGTCCTGGCTTCAGCAGGGGGACACGTCTGGCACTGCAGGATTTGAGTCCCTGGCGGCGTAGTGTGTTACTGATGGTAGCCTTTGTTACTTTGGTCCCAGCTCTCTGCAGGTCATTCACTAGGTCCCTCCGTGTGGTTCTGGGATTTTTGCTCACCGTTCTTGTGATCATTTTGACCCCACGGGGTGAGATCTTGCGTGGAGCCCCAGATCGAGGGAGATTATCAGTGGTCTTGTATGTCTTCCATTTTCTAATAATTGCTCCCACAGTTGATTTCTTCACACCAAGCTGCTTACCTATTGCAGATTCAGTCTTCCCAGCCTGGTGAAGGTCTACAATTTTGTTTCTGGTGTCCTTTGACAGCTCTTTGGTCTTGGCCATAGTGGAGTTTGGAGCGTGACTGTTTGAGGTTGTGGACAGGTGTCTTTTATACTGATAACGAGTTCACACAGGTGCCATTAATACAGGTAACGAGTGGAGGACCGAGGAGCCTCTTAAAGAAGTTACAGGTCTGTGAAAGCCAGAAATCTTACTTGTTTGTAGGTGACCAAATACTTATTTTCCACCATAATTTGCAAATAAATTCTTTAAAAATCAGACAATGTGATTTTCTGGATTTTTTTTCCTCATTTTGTCTCTCATAGTTGAGGTATACCTATGATGAAAATTACAGGCCTCTCTGATCTTTTTAAGTGGGAGAACTTACACAATTGGTGGCTGACTAAATACTTTTTTGCCCCACTGTACATGGAGGGAATATTAGGACAGCGTATATTAAACATCTTTGTCCATAGATAAAATGTCTGAGAAAAGAAGATACTGTATTCTTCAAAAGCAACAAAATTCAAGTTCTTTTGTTTGTAGAGGAACTGCTTGTTAATCTTAAAATCACAAAAAGGTGAAAAACAAAAATACTTCAATTACAGCTGATTTCTTTAACATTTAACTAAGTAAAAAACTAATAAAACATTTTTATTTGTGGTTAGTTTTGTTCCTGTTCTGTTTGTGACAGAGATCCATCTTTAGATCGTGCAGTAAGAACATATGAGCTGTTTGCTTCATGAATCTGATGCTGAGAAGAAGCAGGTAGATGGTGCAGGAATGTGTCACATCAGTTGTAGGAAACATTCGTGTCATTCTGCCTAAAGATGTTGCATATTTCAGAAAAATAACATTTTTAATAGAAATAAAAATATTACTGCAGGTTTATGGAACTCCTTTAATAAAAAACCATGAGGAACATCTGCATCTCCCTGCTGCTCCTCCATCTCATCCCTGGGCGGCTGTCAGCTCTCACACTCTATGGCTTCACATATCATGATGAAGGGATGAACTGGAAAGACGCCCAAACTTTCTGCAGGCAGAGACACGCGGATCTGATCACTATCAGAAATGAAAAAGAAAATCAGGCCTTACTGAATCGCAAAGCCTGGATTGGCTTGTACAAAGACGATACAGACGGCCAGTGGAAATGGTCCAGAGGAGATGAAATACCAACGTTTTTACTTTTGAGTTCATATGGTAAGAGCATAAAGTGACACAATAATCAATATTACAAAACAGTAATGTTAAATCATTTTTAGATGTTTTTTTTGTTTTGAACTTCCCTCTGTTTATTTTTATTCTGCTTAATTTTTTCAGTGATCATATGTTAAAGAGCAGAACAAAATATTTTTCTCTATAAAGTCAACTTTCACATCAGATCACATCACGTGCACACCGCCAGGCCAATCAGTGGCTACCACTACGTAGGTAGTAGTGTGACTGGTATCAATTTACTGGACCAATCAGTAGACAGGTGGTTGTGCTGACTGGCTTTGGCCAGCTTCTGTCTGAAGACAGGATGGTGCAGAATTGCGCGGGTAAGACCCGAGAAAGGTGGTCGAAAAATGTCAGCAGGGGACTTAAGTGAACTGAGCCATATCGTGTTCAGTTGGTGGAGAAGTGTTGATGAGAAATGACAAACTGCTAGTTTGTGCCTGGTACAACAAGAATCAGAATCAAATTTTATTTCCAAGTATCATTTGCACAATACAAGAAACTTGTCTTGGGTGAAGGTGCATAGCAACACCAAGCACACCTAGGCAGGCATTGTGCGGGATGGCTGTCCTGTCATTGATCCATGGAAATGGGTGTGTTCAGAAAAGGAACCAAGCAGAATTCTACAAGTTTCAAATTTCCACACTGTTCCTCTAGATCAGGGGTGGGCAACTCCAGGCCTCGAGGGCCACTATCCTGCACATTTTAGATGTTCCCGTTTCACCACACCTGATTCAAATCTGCAACCTCTCAGCAAGTCCTATAGAAGCCTGTTAACGACCTGTTCATCTGCAGCAGGTGTGGTGAAACAGAGGAAACATCTAAAATGTACAGGATAGTGGCCCTCGAGGCCTGGAGTTGCTCACCCCTGCTCTAGGTGAAACCTGAACCACATAAGACCATGACGTCCTTTGTGCAGGACATTATCGCAGGCCTTCTAGAGGGCTTTACAAAAAGTAGGGCAACAAAGGAGGAAGTAAGACTTTCAGTGTAGGAGGAAAAAAATCCCACAAAGAAGGATGGAGCCCTGCTGGTTTGGAATCGCTGACTGCAGGTCAGACAATGCCGTGTGCTGAGACTGCAATCGCCTTAAAGTTCTAATCGGAAGTTTCTTCTCGGTTCCACTGAGGTGAAAAAAATGTGTTGCATATTTAAATCCCGCCCCTCTGTGTCCGTCATACAATAGCCAGCGTCTGCTCTCATCCGTTTAAGCGCATCCCCTTTGTTTTGATGGACACTTCATGGGTAAGTTACATTTAATATGTTTATTTAAGGCGGTTGCTGTTCCATGATTCACGTGTCTTTGAAGTTGAAAACAACTCGGAAACGCCGGCCGGGTAGTTCTTCAGGATGCATGCGTGCAAACGCTTGGTTGATTGAGAGGTGAACTATAAAGATGGTTAATGCTGGGCGGCGATCAGTGAAAATTAAATGTGCCCCTACACTCTCAGAAATAAAGATATGAGACAAGAACATATTTATACCTATCTGTATATTTTGTTAAATGTTCCCTCAAAAGTACAATATTAGTCTTTAAGAGGCCAGAAATGCCCCTTTGAGGGTTCAAACTGATATAAAGTACAAATTTGTACAATTTCAACTTACTGCACGGGCAAGTCTGGACACTTTTAGTTTTATAAATGTAGACATTTCAATAAGTTTTAGGTGACTGACTAGTTTGTGATTTTTATGGTACTACCATAGTAGTACCATAGTAGTTACATACTACAGAAAAAGTATGAAATAAAGTGTTTTTTTGTATAGACGTTTGTTCAACATTAAACATGTTACCTTTAGAAACTTTGAGTAAATCTCTTGATTTATCACATTTAAACTTTCCCTTTATCTCTCACTGGTTATAAATACACCAAAAATCTGAACTGAGAAAACTCCAGCAGTTAAAGTTTTAACATACTGTTCTATTTAAATACATACGACAGTAGAACATCTGACATTTTTCAAACATCGTTTTAAAATTGAATCAGAACATTTTTATGCAAAAAGTCCAATTTAAAAAAAAAAAAAAGTATATTTAAAAAGAAGCCCAGTTAGAAGCCATTAAGAAATGTACCAACTTACAGTCACATTGAACTTTATCGGATTCTTGTTTCTTACAGTCTCATCGGATCCTGGTTCCTGTGCCAGAAAGTCAGACCAGACAGAAAAATGGATAAAGTTTGATTGTCTAAAACATCTTCCCTTCTATTGTTCTGATGACAAACTGGTTCTGGTGAAGGAGAATAAGACGTGGGAGGAGGCTCTGGAACACTGCAGGTCTCTGGAGGAACCGGACTCAGTGAATCCAGTCTCTGGTTCTGGGAAAAACAGCTACGATCTGGCCTCGCTGATCACTGATGATGATCACGTTTATGCACGAGAGCGAGCTCAGCAGGCTACCACTGATGAGGTGGGACAGGTTTTAACACTGTGATGCTTTTATTCACCAGCTCTGCCTCTGTGTTCATGTGGATCTGTGTGTTATTAGGTGTGGACGGGCCTGCGTTACCTGGGTAATGAGTGGTTCTGGGTGGGTGGAGAACAAGTGCAGTACCAGGATGTTCCAAGCTGTCCAGCTGTTAGATGTGGCGTCCTGGAGAAGAACAGCGAAACATCATTTGGGATAAGAGACTGCAGCCAGAGAAGAAACTTCTTCTGTTATAAAAAGCCTGTTTCACCCAGTTCACCATGACAACCGTTTACTAACACTGTTATATATAATATAATTTAAGACTCCTGAAGGCTGCAGCAGATTTACATCAATCCATCTTTAACTTCTGCTGCCACCATCTGGAGTTTCGCAGTAACAGCTGGAACGTAAATATCTGAAAACAAATAAGTAATATTTTGATTTTTATTTGAAAAATAAGATTGAGAGTTTAGTGAAAAGAATGAGCAAGATCTTAAACATTTATTGAAAGCAATAGTTTTATATTTAATTCATAAAAGCACAAATTCACACAGAAGTTTATGACACACGCGCCTAGTGAGACAGATTAATTTAATCTTATTCATTTCATTTTATTGTAATTAATAATTCAGTCTAAGGTGGTCTTATGTACATCATGTAGAACGTCATAGAGAAACCTGATGTAAACTTAAAGGTTATTTGAAGGTCAGCTGTGGTTGTAAGAACAAACTGTTGTTCTTTTATACCTTATGCCAGTAATGATATGATGAAGAGTGTGAATGTTGTTTACATTTCAGAAAAGTCAATAAACATTGAATTTATATTATAGACTATATTTAAACTCAGTTGATTTCATTTATCAGTTGAAAAAGTACAGATGAGTAAAGTAGATACAATTCAGATCCAGTTACACAAACCATTTTTTATATTTGCTTATTTCAGAATGTGTGTGTGTGTGTGTTACAGACAGATTCAGATTAAAATCCAAGAGTATAATTTTAAATTCAAACCAATTGTTTCATCAGAATCATCATGTTGATTCAGTTCTTCATCCAGCAGGAGTCTGCAGAGAGAAGAAGAACCCTGCAGCAGAACCGGGTTCAGGAAGAGCAGAATTCAGTTAATAAGACAGAGACATGAAGCTCGTCAGATGGAGACAAACAGTTTTTATATCTCAGACCTGCAAAGACTTATTGGTGTGTTGGACACAATCAGATTTCAGTCTGAAGACATGGATTTATGTCTGATTGGGAGATGCAGTTTACAAACTCTGGATCTGCTGAATATCAAATTAACAAGACTTGCTGAAAAAATTTGTTTGAAGGAAAAGTAAATCAAATCCAAAATGGCTCTGACAAGTTTTCCCTGTCAAATCAGATTTTTAGGAACAAGCAAAAAAAAAATCTTGTTGCTGTTGGATCTCGTTAATCCTGACTGAGAATCTGAGATTTAAGAAATGTTATTTTATGAAAGAACCAGACAATCATCTAATTCAGTGAACTCGTTGGCTGCCAGCTGTTTTCTGAACAGAAAAGCCATTCATTGCCAGCATTTTTTAATGTTTTTGAAGAGCCACAGATTATTGTGCTTTATGACCATACAAACATCTAAACTATCAAAACAAAGCGTTTGCCGTTCTTTCACAATCTGCTGTAGAAAATAGGTGATTTCACTAAAAACTCCTTTTTCTGACAGAAAAATTGAGAAAACTGTTTTTTTGTGAAATGAGACATGTCATGCAGAAAAGTGTCTTTGACACTAATAAATGGTGTTTTATTGACACCTTCCGATTGATCCAGACGGGAACCGCTCTCCTGACGCATCTGGGTCAGTTGCATTAAAATCATGTGACTCGGACCGTCTGGAGGTCTCTGGCTGGGATGAAATATGTGCTGTGAGCTCGGTGGCCCACAGGTAAACAGAGTGAAACATCTGATTTAAGACATTCACTGTTTGATCCTTGTGGGAATAAAATCTGTAAAGAAAAACACAAGCAGGGTCACTTTGTATCGGCCTTGATGAGACAAACAACAAACTACTTTCAGATTAAAATAAACCAGATGACACGGAAGCAGGAAAGATTTATGTATATGAATGTTTTTTAATACAAAATCAAAACTTCATAAAATAAATAATTGTTTTGGAGATTAAATGATACATTTAGATCTTCTGGTTCATGCTGTTAATTTAATTAAGACGAGATAAACAAAGATAAAACAAAGTAAAACAAATACCTCGTTGGCTGCTTGTCGTGAAAAGAGGTTCTTAAGTCCTTAAATATCACTCTTTTACCATTTATCTTCATTTAGCTTCACTTTTCAAGCAAGGAAAGGAGCGCTACTTTTTTTGCGTTCACAGTCTCAGTGATTTCTGCCGCCAAAGCGGGATCTCGCGAGATGTGCAATTCACGCGTGACTTCAGCACCAACTTCACGTGAGAGTTCAGTAATCAACATTTTAAAGCGATTAAACAGATAAACCTATATAATCTTGTACCAAATTAAATCTAAATGCATTTTAACATAACAAACCATGAAATAAATGTATTTATTTGCTTAACTTAATAAATTAACAAATGAACTGTACATACTTAAACAACAACACTTACATTCCTGTTTTCTTCTGAGTGTCAGGTTTATTTTTGGTTTATTCATTTACTTCTAGTGTTTCTTATTTTTTGACAGTCTCTTTCTCTTATTCATATTTATTAATAAAATCTTAGTTTATTATATTCTTGTCTGTGTCTAGCTGACTGCGTCTATGCATCCCCGTTCAAAACCTGGATATTAGCAATAACCCGGTCAGGCACGGCCATGTGAACACCGGCCTTTGTCTCTATGTGGCCCTGTGATCAATAAGCAACCTGTCCAGGTGTAACCCTGCCTTTTGCCCAATAGTCACTGGAGAAAAGTTCCAGCTCCTCATTTTTGACATCAGATTCTGAAGCAGCAGTCATTTAGTCTCAAAACTCACAGTTATGACAGCAGAAAACATACGTGAGAGTTTTTGAGCACATAAACACATTATTATTTAGAAAATGGACCTTCTAAGTTTTCTAAACTCAATCTACAGTATTTTGAAAAAGACCAAAATAAATATAAAATTTATTTTTCAGATCCTGCAAAAGGATCAGAGATTTAATCTTTTGCATTAATTTGTTGGGGTGTTTGTTTTGTACTAACAGTTTAAGTTCACCTTCAAGATTTTTTAATTTTTGTACTTTGAACATCAGGACCAGGACCTCCCACCACAGGAACAGTTTCCTCCCCTCTTACTGGCCAATTGAATTAGGCCCAGTGAAACTCTGTACACTGTCTCAGTGCATCTGGTTCTTTCATTTGCATTTGAAAGTTTCTTTAGAAATACAAGGACATTTACATTATTGCACAAATACTTTGGACATGTAAATACTGCTGGTTCTTATGTTTGTTATTCAACTTCGATTTATTCTCTTTGCATCTTCACTGAAGACAACAATCTTGTATTGTGCAAATAAAACGTGGCAATAAACTGATTCTAATTTGGAGCAGGTGAGTAGCAAGATTATTAAGATTGCAGGTTATGACACAGTGACAAGGTACAGATTTATATGACACAGATTAAATATCTAAAGCACTGATATAATACTAAAATTTGATGAAGGTCAAAGATCAGAACTTTGAGGTGAATGCTTACTGTTCAAATAAAATGGAAATGAGAAAATCTTGATTTATTCCCTTGAAAATCAGATAAGGGTTTTATGTGTGAGTAATTGCTCATTGTGTAGTTTCTCTGTTACATGTCAGATAATGTTTCTTAAAGAGGCCCTTCCATTAAAAACAGGTTTTCTGAGGTTTCTGTTGAATATTTTAGCTCCACAGGTGTTCTTACCTTCAT
>SSNP01000018.1:1268636-1303636 GCA_006937955.1 Pachypanchax playfairii | reverse complement strand
ATTTCTCCAACTTCTCATGCTCCTTTTCTTGATGTTATGTAAATTTAGATAAAAAAAAACCCTCTTCCTCACCCTCGGTGGGCAGTTTCTCTTCTTTCCAAGCTCGGGTCCTCTACCAGAGGCCTAAGAGCTTGAGGTTTCTGCGCAGTAGAACTTCACTCTTCTGGACTGAGTTGTCGGATGATTTTTCTGGATCTGCTGTAGCCACTCCTCCAGTTTGGTGGTTACTGCCCCAAGCGCTTCAATGACCACGAGCACCACGGATGCCTTTACCTTCCAGACCTTCTCAAGTTCTTCTCTGAGACCCTGGAGTTTCTCTAGTTTCTCCTATTTATTTTTCCTGATGGTGCAGTCACTTGGTGTTGACATGTCAAAGAGGGTATCTGGTTTAGGAACATCAGGGTCTCAGCTTAGCTTTTTTTCTAAATGATTTGGTTCTATTGACATTTTTAAATCTTTAATTTCAGGGAGGCTGAATGTGAAGTACTGTGAAGTAAATCAGCTTCTCCGAATCGGAGGCCGTGGCTCCCAACCAGGAAAGGATAGGATTCTGTCATGTTTTTCGGGGGTTTTTTATCGAGCTCCAAGAGCGACCCAACTCCACACACACACGGGAGACAGAATATAATACAGTGGGTTTATTCTGAAGTGCACGATGATAGTTATACAGGTGAATGAACAGTGCAGACGATGAACACACAGGACTGGAACTGAGAGAAGCACAGGCTTGATCCTGGCAGCAGAAGAGAAGAGAGTTAGTGCGAGGTCTCGGGATGCTGGATAACACAGGCTGCAGTGCGTGGGGATTGTGCTCACTGAACTCACTGTGCAAAGGAGGCTGCGGGAGCGTGAGGAGGAATCCGGCAGGGCTACAGCGGTGTCGGCGATCCGGGAGATGAGACCTGCTGAGCGATCCGGGGCGTGTGCTGAGTCCACTGGTCCAGTTAGGCAGGGGTGACAGCAGCGCGCTGGTCCGGTGCGGGTGGATTTAGAGGAGGCCAGAGACAGACAGGAAGCCAGGGAAGGAGAGCACGTCGTGGAACGCACGACTGGAGACAGTCCGTGGGAGAATGGGTCCTCCGCATTGAGCGGGTTGACGACCACGCCTGAGGCACCCAAGACCAGGAGGAACGCTCCTGGACACGGCACTGAGAATGAGGAAAATAAGGCAGGTTAGTAGACAACTAACAGTACTGTCAAAACGATCTCTGGCCACTCTGTTACCACTGAAGGTTGAGTAACAAACTGGCGTCTGTCTGTGGTTCCTCCTCTGCTTAAATACCCAGCTCTCCTGAGCTGGGTAATGACCCGCACCTGCAGCCACTGATGAGGCTGCCACGCCCTGTAATGAGAGTTAGTGGACACAGAGGAAAAACACACGCCACCCACCAGCTGCAGAGATCCTGACAGGATTCTACCTGTGGGCTGGAGGTTAGTCTTTGAAAAAGCAAGTTGATTTTTTTTTTTTCATAAAAGTAATTACGAAGGTTAGAATGAAATATAACTCCTGCATTCCTGTTAAGTCAATCTTTTGATTTGATTTGATTTGATATGCCTTTATTGTTCCACGGAGGGAAATTACATGGAGATACAGATGTGTATGTAGATATGTAATGTATGTAATGCAGATAGGTAATGTCTGTATATGATACATACATACATACATACATACATACATACATACATACATACATACATACATACATACATACATACATACATACATACATACAGTACATACATGCATATGTGTAAGAAAAAAAAGATGAATGCGACAACATGAGGTCAGGAGGAGTGGAAAAAAAATTCAGCTCACCCAGTGCCCTCAAGGGGGCACTGGATGAAAGCTATAAAAAACTCCAAGCACGGGGGGGTGAACAGATACCACGCACATAGTGAGGTCATTGAGGGGCGTGTCTGCAATGTATGATGATGTGAATGTGTTGCAAGAAGGAATTTAAACACCGTAGCTGAGCAACGCTCTCAGATGTTTTTGTCAGGAAATCTCTGTCCTTGAGAGTCTGTATGCCCCAGCTGGGCATTTGGAGTAGGAGGGGGGCAGGGAGAGCCAAGTGTCCCATCTGCATTCTCCTCAGGGGAGATTGGTGTGTTGACCTTTGACCCAGCCAAAATAATATAAGGAGAGATTAAGACAGAACTGGTTCACTTTTATTCCCAGGATATTTAACACAAACCTGTGAAGATTGGTCTTGTGTTATTTTGCTACATGTTTGATGTAGAGAAGATCCAACTCAAGATGTAAAGCAGGTGGTGACTTCAGCTTAGTGAAAGCTGTAGTGTCGTGAAAGAGTTCAGTGAAGCATTGTGATTGGCTAGTGGAGTCTATTTACTGAGTGCACCGAGAGAGAATCCGCAACCTGAGCAAGAGCTTCTTCCTGCTGCTTCAGCCTGAGGTGAGCATTGATGGAAACTTGTTTGTTAAAGCTGATAAATGTTATTGGAAAGATAATATTTAAAAACAACATGGCTACCAATAAGATAAATGTCACTTAAATCTGTCAGGACTGACTGGGCAGGTCTGACAGGATTATGCATTGAAAGATGTAAAATTCTATCATTTAATTTCAAAAGCCTTATTAAATCTCATTTTATATTATTATTTAATTCAACATTTGAAATTTATTAAACTGGTTTCTGTCTTGCAGTCTTTTATTTTGCATTAATTGGTTCTGTGTGTGCGTAAAAATCCAACTCACCTGCTTCTAGTGCCCACTGCAATCCAATCACTTTTGACTAGGTTACGGGATGGGGGGGTTATTACATTTTTAACTATTAGATAAAAGATGCTTTCCATTGGTATTCACTTCAAAATATAGTAGAAAGCTCAAAAAGTTGTAGTTTAGTTTGTAAATAAAGTAAATAGAGAAAGTTTTTCATGTGCTACACTTTTATTTTTTCAAAGTAAAACTGTCTTGGGTGTCATACCTGCTGTTTATCAACTTTTTTTCGAGAGTGGGTTTATGTTCAGTCCTGACTGGTCCTGATGCAGCACGGGGAGATATAAATGACTCGAATGATCACGTTACTGTTCGGTTCCTGCAAATAATCAGATTCAACCAAATTGTTTGTCAAAATGTGAGAAAAATAAATGTGTTAAATCACTTGAATTTAATATTACAATTTATCCATAATTCCATCTAAAGTTCAAAAAGGTTGAGTTGATCCTATTCTTTTATGGCACAAATTTCCAACTAAAGTCATCTGAAGGCAGTTCTTAGATGTAACAAGTCTAATTCACATCAACAGATTCAACAGCTCCAGATTCAAGGCCATTACATACAAACACGTCAAAGTAGTTGTAACGAAATCAGTTTTAGCAAAGAAACCAGCAGATTGGGTCGAATCTTTGTTTCATTCTTCCATCTTGAGCATCACGAGCTGCAGACAGTAGAAAGGAACAACTTTTTTAACAGGAAAAACCAGAACCAGGATGAGTCTTCAGCCTCAACCATCTGGGGTCTGAGAGGACGGAAAAGGTGTTGCATATGTTTTTCAGTTTAATTCAATTTTTATTTGTATAGCACATTTAAAAACAACAACAGTTGACCAAAGTGCTTTACAGGGCATAGAACAATCATAACAACAATAAATATATTTTAAAAATTGGATTAATTAAAATCTCACAAAGCCAAAGAAAAAATGACAATAAACATGTGATAATGTAAAGTTAACAATAGGCTACGCAGAACAGATGTGTTTTTAACTGAGATTTAAAAGCCTGAACAGACTGGGCAGAGCGAACGGTTTGTGGTAATGTGTTCCATAATTCGGGAGCAGCAACAGCAAAGGCACGACCCCCTTTTTGTTTAGGCCTGGGTTTAGGGACAACCAATAAACACTGACTTGTCGATCTAATGGTGCGTTCACACCGGCCGCTTTGTCAGCGTCAAGCAACGTTCATAATGCTCCAAGTTTGACGCTTGAAAGTTGAAGCTCGTAACACCTGCCAGTTAGAACGCATAGGCATTGAAGCTCGTAACGCTTTACCGTTAAAAAGAGCGCGTAGGCGGGGCTTCCTTTGTTATCGGATGTTCTGAGCTATGGCGGATCATATAGAGAGAGTGGCTTGGCTTTATTTACTCCGTTTGTGGATACACCCCATTCTTCAGATGCGTTCTGAGTTTGAGGAGTTAAACCATTTGCTCCAGGAGCTACATATGGATGAGGTTTGCTTCCAGCGATACTTCCGTCTGTCCCGCGCCCTGTTTGACGACTTCCTGCTTCATTCAGGTACGTCACTACGATGAGACGCTCTGATTGGTTGACATGCCACTTCAAGAGCGTCAAAAGTTCAGCTAGCTGAACTTCCGCGTTGCTCGCGTTTCAAGTGCCAACGCCTGAAACGCTTGAAAAGTTGACGCTGCTAACGCTCACAAAGCGACGCAGAGACTCTGACGCTGGTCTGACGGACTCCACCATAGACTTTACATGTAAACTTGACGCTTCTGACGTTGACGGTTGGGCTGGTGTGAATGTACCATAAGAGTCCTCAGAGGGCTATAAAAGTGAAGAAGATTGGAGAGATAGGAAGGCGCCAGCCCATGTAGAGCTTTAAAAGTGAGCAATGCAATTTTAAAATGAATACAATGGCTGACTGGAATCGAACGTGTCACTAACATAAATGTGTAATATTTCTAATCTGCTTCCAGGTTTATGCAGTAAAACAGTAGAAACATGATGAGGAACATCTGCATCTTCATCTCCCTGCTGTTAGACCTTCCTCCTGTCTGTGAGTCAGGCCTCAGACCAGTAAACTTTGTTTACAAAACTTGGGTAACTTGGATGGAAGCCCAGTCTTTCTGCAGGAAATATCATACTGATTTGGTCACAATCAGAAGTGAAAAAGACAATCAACTTCTCCCCATTGGCTGGATTGGATTGTACAGAGAGAATGCATCAAGTCCATGGAAATGGTCCAGAGGAGACGAGACAGCAACTTTTTTCAACTGGGCGAGTACAGGTCAGCACAGTATCAGTTTTTTTTACTTACTGATAATTTTGTGTTCAATTCAGTAAAATTCCTTTGATTTTATGAGTTGAACAATCCACAGTCATGTTTTGAAATAAATCTTAGTTCAAGGAAGTGGGACTTCAGATTGTTGTCCTCAGTGGCCCTTTTTTCTTCTGATGCTCTCACTTGAATTGGTATGAGTTTATTTAAACAAGGATAGTGTACAATTTAACATTGACTATAAAGGAAAGATGCACTGATACCAGGTTATATAGCAAATATGCTAATTTCCACCTGTAGTCCCTGGACAGGTTGATTTTACAATCGTAAAACACTCATTGTAAATGTAAACTGATAAATGTCCATGTTATTTAAAGAAATCCGCATTAAAATACATTTAATTTAATAAAAAAAAAAAAATCCATCCATCCATTTTCTAAACCTGCTTCTTCCTTTTCAGGGTCTCAGGGGGCTGGTGCCGATCACAGCAGTCTTTGGGCGAGAGGCGGGGGACACTGTTAAGCTTCTTCTTCTATGCTAAAGATCTTCACTGGACCCAAATGCAGAGGAACAACAAGTTGAGAGTGGAGTTATAATAAATTTAATGATGAAAATAAGAAGGGCTGACAGAGCAGCAAGAACTTACACCTTGACAAATGGTGCAGGCAATCCAGAGGGAGCGGGAGGCAGGTATAATTGAGAATAAATCCAAAGGGGTAAAATCCAACATGGGGACACCGGGACATGGACAAAACCCAGAACTAGTTGACAAAGAAAATAACTCAACCTGCTACTTAAATACTCACAGAACCTAACCAAACTAATTACAGAAACGAGACACACCTGGAGAGAAGACAGGAAGAGCAAAGGAAATGACGCCAAACAATCAAAGTATCTATACAACTGGAAAAAACAGGAAGTACAACTGACATCAAAATAAAAGCATAACCGGAAATGAAGAAGACAGCAAAATAAAGGTCTGAACAGTAAGACAATAGACACGAAAAAGCTGGATCTGAAACAAAGAAGGGAACAAGGAAAATCTAAACCCAAAATCATAGATTATAATCTGGAACCACATAACCAAAACAATGTTTGATTTAAATTTGGCAATATATTCAAATATTAGTGTGTAAAAACAGCTGAGGTTTAATTTATGTTGTAAAACGGCTCTATGGTCCTTACATTATCTCTCTCTGTAAAAGCACCTCGACTTTATATACAAGTTTGATCAAGTAAATTAGTCTGATCATCAACATTGGGTCTATTTTTTCTTTTTCAGAACCTCAAGACTTTGAACACTGTGGCTTTAGATGGTACAATACAAACCAATGGTATAATGGCCAATGTGATAGTAAAAATAACATTATCTGTTCTGATGAAAAACTGGTTCTGGTGAAGGAGAATAAGACGTGGGAGGAGGCTCTGGAACACTGCAGGTCTCTGGAGGAACCGGACTCAGTGAATCCAGTCTCTGGTTCTGGGAATCACAGCTACGATCTGGCCTCGCTGATCACTGATGATGATCACGTTTATGCACGAGAGCGAGCTCAGCAGGCTACCACTGATGAGGTGGGACAGGTTTTAACACTGTGATGCTTTTATTCACCAGCTCTGCCTCTGTGTTCATGTGGATCTGTGTGTTATTAGGTGTGGACGGGCCTGTGTTACCTGGGTAATGAGTGGTTCTGGGTGGGTGGAGAACAAGTGCAGTACCAGGATGTTCCAAGCTGTCCAGCTGTTAGATGTGGCGTCCTGGAGAAGAACAGCGAAACATCATTTGGGATAAGAGACTGCAGCCAGAGAAGAAACTTCTTCTGTTATAAAAAGTCCTAAAAACTAAACATATTTGATTAAATTCTGAACTTCAAGTTATTTTAATTATTTTTATTTAATCCAACTTGTAACATTGTTTTCAGAGAAGTTGCTATATTATTTATTTGATAATAGAGATGTTTGATATAAAGGTTTTTCTTTTGAGTGATGTTAGTTTACTTATTTATTTGTCCATTTGTTGGGAGAATAATATTCAAATGGTTCTGAGCAGATGTTAAACATTCAGGAGAAGTTGGGAACGGCATAAGAGCAAATTCAATAGAATTTGTAAGTGATCCGTATCATCACCTGGAAAACACGAAAGGATGTGAGTTTCTTTGAAGTCAGCTGTTAATGAAGAAGTTAACCTTTTCGGTTCCCCATCATTTTAGGATTCAGGTATTTTAAGTCTCAGAGAACACCCCTTGGTCAGTTCAGTGGAGGGGTGCTCTATGCTCCAAATTGCTCATGTTTAATATCTTTCTTGAAAATGTACATGTTTTGTGTGATGTCTTATCTGCTCACATCATAACTGTGACAAATAAATTAGTAAGAAAAAGAAGAAACAAAAAAAGTAGCGCTGGATGTTTTCTTGTTGTTGTTACTTTTTTTCTGATGTTAATAGTTTTTATTATTGAGCTAATCTTTATGTATGTTTTCTTTATTGTTGTTAATAAAGTTTGCTTTAAGGTGGAATACGGAACATGAACACCACAACAACAGAACAAAGCCTTCACCCATTGGGGTGCCAGGCTCGTAAGCCCGCCCCCCGTGCGCTCCGATGCTGAAGTCGACCAATATTAGTCACCAAACTCACTCTGATCCCCGATCCGAGAGGAACGACAAACTATCACACGTTCAGCTCACTAACCATGTTCTCCAGCCCTGCTGATCTTTGATGAGGACATCAAAGGAACAGCATGTGTCAGAGTTTGATGCCAGGCTGAAGTAGTTTGGATATGTAAAGAGGAGAGACAGTGAAGTTAATGGTGGAGGGACTCTGAGGTCAGAATAGGTTGGTTGCACCCTACGTTACGTTGTTAAGACACCAGCTTTCGAAGTGCAGACGGAGGGCCGGAAGTGAAGTGACCTGTTCAAATAGCCTGGGAAAATGCCTCTATTTTGTGCAGTTTATGGTTGTTCCAATCGAGGTAACAGAGAGAAGGATGCTCATTTTTTTAGAGTTCTGAAAGTTCTCGTCCACAAAGGTGAAAAATGCAGAAAACTGACAGAACAACGCTGGAAAAAGTGGATTTTAAATCTCCGCCTTCGGTCAGGAGGAGCAAAGTCCCCTAACGCCCGCGTTTGCGACCGCCACTTCATTCTTTGCGAGTGATTCACCTTGAATGATGAATGACCGTTAAGCTAACGACGTTGTAAAGATGTGTTGCATGTTTGACGTTGTAGCCGTTAGTGCTAGCTACTAACATATTTACACTGAAAATAAATAAATAAAACACTTACCCTTGCGAAGACCAAACGAAAATCGTCCCGGAGACGTTTTACTCCAAGATTGTGGACCCATCCACTCACAAAAAAGTTGTAGGACTCCAAACTTTTGTAGGCTTTCATTTGATGTTTTGTGTAGTATGACGTCTGCAGGACCAGATAATTAGTGATGTCAACTGCCTCGATTGTTGGCAAATCCTTCGGTTCAGACGAAAATTCACTCATCTTCATGAGGTATGGGTCCCGTCCAACATATTCTGTGATCAGCTGCGTATACCTCCCTTTTGCTCCCAGGTCTAAATCCGCACAATAGGCACTGACAGGTATAGAAACCTCCATTGACAAGCGCCGCATATTTACTTCCTGCCCTCCATCTGTACTGCGCATGTCATCCAGGTCACGTGCCTGAAACCCATCTATTGTCAAGAAAGAGACCTATTCATACTGTATTCTGAGAAAGACTGAAAAGGAGATTGATGGATATTGTTGGGTTTCGTGGTGGTAGTAACGGACCCAAGTGCAGAACAAAACAACTTGAAACACTATATGAGGTAACTAAAAGTTTAATAAGAAAATCAAAACGGCTGACAGGGCAGCAAAACAAACTTTCAGATGAATGAGGGAGGATGACTGAACCAGATGACACAGAGATGATAATGATCCAACAAGGGTAACTCACGAGACTTAAATACAACCTGAACTGATGAACAAACTCAAAACACCTGGACACAAAACAAAAGCTGAAAACACTGGGGACTGATGAATGAGGACGTAAACATGACGGGTGAATGAAGAGACGTAACATTACAGTGGGAACACGGGAAGTACAACCGTTACCAAAATAAAAGCTAAACAGGAAACCAGGACTGGGACGGAATAAAAGTTAATCCTAAAGATGGGGAATGAGACAGGACACCAGACTAGACATGGGAACTAGAAGAGGAACTGAATAAACAACACAAAATCCCAGATAAGATCTGGAAAATAACCACAAGAAATCCAAACTAAACCAACAAAACCCCAGAACCGAACAGATATAGAGAACGAAGACATGAAGTTAGGAGAAGATGATGATAAAGAGGAAAGGGTTAGATGGAGACAGATGAGTCGCTGTGGCAACTCCTGAAGGGAACAGCTGAAAAGTAAAAGACAAATGTGAATTACTGTCATAATGTGTGGTTGAAATGGACCACAACACTGACAGGACTTGAGGAGGTGACAAAATAAATAAAAACTTTCAATGACTTCAGAAAACAAAAGGCTGACGTGGCAGAAAAATATATGAACAACTTAACAGGATTAAACTAGGCGTGGATAACATGAAAATGTAGCACACGGAAATAAGTCTGAAATATATCTTTTGTTTATCTCATTATGTGTAAAAAAAATATAAGTTGCATAATGTCAAATATCTTAGTTCAACTCTGTTATATTATGAGTTAAAAAGTAATTTTTACTGACTTTAGACAGAGAGGAAAAACAATGTTGTACTGTTCCTTTAAAAAAGAAAAGTTGCAGGCTTGAGTGTCAAACCAGGGGCATGATGATTAAGACAAATAAAGTTGCAATTTCATGAAGAAGAACGTGTCTGGAGCAGTTCGTTCCAAGGGTGCAACAAAAACATGAAGCTTAGACAGATCCGAACACACACTCCCGTTGAGCAGACTTGCTAATGCAAGAGCAAACGCAAACGTGAGGATCTGACAAGAAACTTATACAGAGGAACACATAGAAGGGACAATTAGCAAATACAGATGAGAGACATGAGATTAGATGAGACATGGGCATTAAACTGCTGGATGAAAGCTGTTATTGTTATTACACTTCATTAAATTATATGCAGCACTGCAAAAAAGTTTCTGTGCTATTGGAGATTGATTTAAGACAACAGTCGACCATCAGAAATCCTGCAGAGTCAAACCACTTTCACAGTGAATCAAGTTCAATAAATCAGGTTTGAGCACATAAACAAAACATATTAAGCATTTTATTATGTTTAATTTTAATTTGATAAGTGTAATTTTTTGGCTTCATGTCTCCTTTCTTCTTCTGCATTGTACAACCGTTATGTTCCCGCTAGCTGTTACCGCACTTAAAAAAATACAGAACGTTTTTACAGAAGTAGTTTTAAAGTTTGTCTTTATTTGGTTATTAATTCAGTCAAGCTGAGCAGTTATTCACCACACCTAATAAATTCTGAGAACTTGAGCTCTCACATTTCACACTAAGCACATATATCACCAAGTTCACTCATACATTAAACATACAGAAAGTTTATGATAAGTTCATTCATACGTGCTAAGTTTTACAGTGTTGAAGTCGAGATAACAGTAAATAACATGTCTACAAAAAACAGCAACTGAACACACTGATATTCTTTGTGTCATTAAATCTTGTATTCTTATTAATTCTAAAAAACTATTTATGAGGAATCCTGCTGTGAAAATTCACACTTTATTACCAAGAAATGTTTTAATGTTATTGTACAACTAACAGTGAAAACCTCAAAACCTGACAGCTGTCTGTTTAAAGATGGAATATAGAACATTATCTTAAAAAGCAACGTTTTTAACAAAAAAAATGCCTCCACGGGGTGTTTAGAGGGGTCTAAAAAGAAAAATACAGTATTTCCTTTAGAAATAATATTTGAAGTAAAATATAATAAAATATTTACAGAAAGACAGGGACGAACAGGAGCAATCAAATCAAAAATACTTCATTAATCCCCAAAGTGAAATTAAGTGTTGTTGTAGCTCAGCTCTTCTTTAGGGAGCCATTGTAGAAGGTTCTAGCTGTGGACGGGAAGGATCTCCTGTAGAGGGTTCTAGCTGTAGACAGGAAGGACCTCCTATAGAGGGTTCTAGCTGTGGACGGGAAGGATCTCCCGTAGAAGGTTCTAGCTGTGGAGAGGAAGGATCTCCTGTAGAGGGTTCTAGCTGTGGACGGGAAGGATCTCCAGTAGAAGGTTCTAGCTGTGGAGAGGAAGGATCTCCCGTAGAAGGTTCTAGCTGTGGCGAGGATGGATCTCCTGTAGAGGGTTCTAGCTGTAGACAGGAAGGATCTCCTGTAGAGGGTTCTAGCTGTGGCGAGGATGGATCTCCTGTAGAAGGTTCTAGCTGTGGAGAGGAAGGATCTCCTGTAGAGGGTTCTAGCTGTGGCGAGGATGGATCTCCTGTAGAGGGTTCTAGCTGTAGACAGGAAGGATCTCCTGTAGAGGGTTCTAGCTGTGGCGAGGATGGATCTCCTGTAGAAGGTTCTAGCTGTGGAGAGGAAGGATCTCCTGTAGAGGGTTCTAGCTGTGGCGAGGATGGATCTCCTGTAGAGGGTTCTAGCTGTAGACAGGAAGGATCTCCTGTAGAGGGTTCTAGCTGTGGCGAGGATGGATCTCCTGTAGAAGGTTCTAGCTGTGGAGAGGAAGGATCTCCTGTAGAGGGTTCTAGCTGTGGCGAGGATGGATCTCCTGTAGCGTCTGTGCTGCAGCAGATTATGAAGAATCTTCTGACTGAAGACACTCTGTTGTTGAGTTACTGTGTTCTGAAGAGGATGATGAGGGTTCTCCATCATGTTCTTCATCCTCGTTTGGACAATCAACTCAAGAGACTCTAGATCAGATCCAGAACAGAATCAGAATTCTTAACAATCTGTTCAGCCTCTTCATGTCACTTGTTCTGATGCTCCGCCCCCAACAGGTGACTGCAGATGTAATCAGCTGACAAACTTCTCTACTTTTGTTGCTCCTCTTCAAATCTCTGTCTGCTCGTATTGTTTGAAAGCCAGACAGAGACACACTGGAGTCCGGGATATGCTCCTTTAGCCGTGTCTCAGTAAAACACATGATGCTGCATTCCTGATACTCTGGCTGGGTCTTCAACAGAGTTTCAAGTTCATCCATTTTATTAGCAAAGAGATCTCACATTTATCAATAAGACTGATGGTAGTGAAGGTTTTTGATGAGATTAGATTCTCATCAATCTCATCAGGATGTTCTAAACGCAGAGTTCTGATGATGTCCAGGATTCTAATAGTCTCTCTGTATCAGCATCCCCATAATACAGGTTGATAAGCATTATGTTTTAGAGCTTCATACACATGTACCAACTATTTGGCTGACAGCTATCAATCATGCATGAATTTATGATAAAAACTAATTACCTCTGCGAAAAAACTAATGGGTGGATTTTGATGAAATTTTCAGGAAAGGTCAGAATTGACCCAAGGAACAATCGATTAGATTTTGGGGGTGATCTAGATTACAGTCTCTCTCAGACTGGGGCCTGTGAATAGGCCTCTTCCAAGCACCTCACATTGTGATGAAGTATGCGAAATTATTGCAGAACCCCTTCTACTGTACTTGCTTATGTTTTTCAGGTCGTAAATACGGCACTTTCAACACCTGCTTCGGCTATGTTCCATTCCTAAAAGCCTGGGGACTTGGTCATGGTCAGAAATCTGAGGAGGAAAACCTGGAAGACAGCTCAGTATCAGAGATCATTCCTGGATCTGCTGGACATGGACACAGCTATGAAAGTCGATGAAAGAGCCACCTGGGTTCACACCAGCCAATGCAAAAGGGTTCCCCCTTCTGTTGATGATTTTGCACTATGAAACAGTACAGAGCAGAGACCTGAGGCAATATGCATCAGCTGGGAACCAGAGCATGGCACCCCCTTGGAGAGATGGGTGTGTGCGGACTCCATTTAAAGGTGTTAACAATTTCCCTCCTGTCCATCATCATCATAGGTCCCAGTATGTATGGTCTAGAGAAGAACAATGTAGCCAGCGCCACTACAGGTGACTGATATCACACACTGACTTCCATTCTTACATGGACGTCCAGGGCTCAGGTAACTGGAAGGTTGCTGGTTCGAATCCCCACTCTGCCCAGAGAAAGATCGCCTGGCCGTTGTGTCCTTGGCAAGACACTTAACCCACTTTGCCTGTTTGATGGTGGTCAGAGGGTCCGGTGACACCAGTGTCTGGCAGCTTCGCATCTGTCAGTGTGTCTCCCAGGACAGCTGTGGCTACAACATGTGTGTAGCAGTGGCGGCTGGTGTAATTTTATCCAGGGGGGGCTATAGCTCACAAAATAATCATAAAAAAAATAGCAAGCAGATAATGTACTAATGGTGTCACATTAGCATATTTAAACAAATAAAAACAATAAAAATCTTGTGAGGGCTGAAGATTTTCAGGTGTTGTTTGCTTAACTTGTGCTGTACTCTCGTCCTCTGTCTTTGGACTGCTGGCGAATGGTGATGTCCGGCTGATCAGGTCCAAGCTGCTTCACCTCAAGCTTCTCTTGAAATGTTCTCCTCTCAAATGAAATGAAAATGAAATGAAAATGAAATGAAAATGAAATGAAAATGAAATGAAAATGAATGAAAATGAAATGAAAATGAATGAAAATGAAATGAAATGAAAAATACTTTCCCAGAAGGGAAATTCAACGTTGTAGTAGTTTTTCTTTTTTTTTTTTTTTTTTTCAAATGAAAATTTTTTAAGCGACTTCACAGAATTGTTTAATTTCTCCATCTCCATTTTGCTTCATTCTCCTTTGTTTGTCTCCATCTCCCGCACAAACTCGAAATCACTCCACCGCGCCTTGTGACCGACGGTGACAGTGACATCGCGGCGCGAGGGCAGTGACGTGTAAATCCAGCTGCACTCAGCTTTGGGCGCAGGCTGGCCGCGCCTGAGAAGCTCCTATCTGTTTGTATTGAAGAGAGACACAAATGTGCATGTCCAACTTAAAGCGAGAGTCTGTGAGCAAAGATTTCTGCGCCCTGAGGAGGAAACACGTGACCAATAACCGTAGGCTCTGACCATAGACAGCATGGATGAATAAAATAACTTTAAACACACAAACTATGTAATATATATCCTATTTATATCAGAAAAATATACCCGTATATTTTGAAGTATTTTATTAGCATTTTTTTTTTTTTTTTGTGGAGAGTGGCAAGTGGTGGGGCGGCGCCCTAGCGCCCTCTATTGGCTGGCCGCCACTGGTGTGTAGTTTATCATCACCAAACCTGTGAGTGTGTGTGTGAATGGATGAATGACAGACTGTAGTGTGAAGCGCTTTGGGAGTCGTAGGACCTGAGTAAAGTACTATACAAGTACACCTCATTTACCATATACAGTGGGGCAAAAAAGTATTTAGTCAGCCACCAATTGTGTAAGTTCTCCCACTTAAAAAGATCAGAGAGGCCTGTAATTTTCATCATAGGTATACCTCAACTATGAGAGACAAAATGAGGAAAAAAAATCCAGAAAATCACATTGTCTGATTTTTAAAGAATTTATTTGCAAATTATGGTGGAAAATAAGTATTTGGTCAATAACAAAAGTTAATCTCAATACTTTGTTATATAGCCTTTGTTGGCAATGACAGAGGTCAAACGTTTTCTGTAAGTCTTCACAAGGTTTTCACACACTGTTGCTGGTATTTTGGCCCATTCCTCCATGCAGATCTCCTCTAGAGCAGTGATGTTTTGGGGCTGACGCTGGGCAACACGGACTTTCAACTCCCTCCAGAGATTTTCTATGGGGTTGAGATCTGGAGACTGGCTAGGCCACTCCAGGACCTTGAAATGCTTCTTACGAAGCCACTCCTTCGTTGCCCGGGCGGTGTGTTTGGGATCATTGTCATGCTGAAAGACCCAGCCACGTCTCATTTTCAATGCCCTTGCTGATGGAAGGAGGTTTTCACTCAAAATCTTACGATACATGGCCCCATTCATTCTTTCCTTTACACGGATCAGTCGTCCTGGTCCCCTTGCAGAAAAACAGCCCCAAAGCATGATGTTTCCACCCCCATGCTTTACAGTAGGTATGGTGTTCTTTGGATCCAACTCAGCATTCTTTCCCCTCCAAACACGACAAGTTGAGTTTCTACCAAAAAGTTCTATTTTGGTTTCATCTGACCATATGATGTTCTCCCAATCCTCTTCTGGATCATCCAAATGCTCTCCAGCAAACCGCAGACGGGCCTGGACGTGTCCTGGCTTCAGCAGGGGGACACGTCTGGCACTGCAGGATTTGAGTCCCTGGCGGCGTAGTGTGTTACTGATGGTAGCCTTTGTTACTTTGGTCCCAGCTCTCTACAGGTCATTCACTAGGTCCCTCCGTGTGGTTCTGGGATTTTTGCTCACCGTTCTTGTGATCATTTTGACCCCACGGGGTGAGATCTTGCGTGGAGCCCCAGATCGAGGGAGATTATCAGTGGTCTTGTATGTCTTCCATTTTCTAATAATTGCTCCCACAGTTGATTTCTTCACACCAAGCTGCTTACCTATTGCAGATTCAGTCTTCCCAGCCTGGTGAAGGTCTACAATTTTGTTTCTGGTGTCCTTTGACAGCTCTTTGGTCTTGGCCATAGTTGAGTTTGGAGCGTGACTGTTTGAGGTTGTGGACAGGTGTCTTTTATACTGATAACGAGTTCACACAGGTGCCATTAATACAGGTAACGAGTGGAGGACCGAGGAGCCTCTTAAAGAAGTTACAGGTCTGTGAAAGCCAGAAATCTTACTTGTTTGTAGGTGACCAAATACTTATTTTCCACCATAATTTGCAAATAAATTCTTTAAAAATCAGACAATGTGATTTTCTGGATTTTTTTTCCTCATTTTGTCTCTCATAGTTGAGGTATACCTATGATGAAAATTACAGGCCTCTCTGATCTTTTTAAGTGGGAGAACTTACACAATTGGTGGCTGACTAAATACTTTTTTGCCCCACTGTACAATCACACAAAAATCCATAAGTGTCACATCATTGATCACCTGGATGAGCGGGACAATCTTTGGTATTAAACAGCTTTGCAGGCTGTTTGATGAGTGACTGGTGATTCTTGTGTTTCTTCACTGGTGACTCATGCAACACCCACCGCTACAATTCTGCAACCGTGGCCTGCTGACATAAAAATTATATTGTCTGCAATTGAAGTATCTCAACCAAATGCTTCATGTTGTGATAATCCTCCTTTAGGTCCAAGATGGTTCAGTTGGAAGTCAAATATTTCTAATCACATTATCTGCTCTCCAAGCAGGTATTCTGCCTCAACCAGTCATACAGTGGCTGATGCAGCGATGACAACTTCTCATATGGTACATGTTCCTACAGCGCCCCTTTGTGTCCAGAGGGAATACAACAGGTCTGATCTGACCTTGGGTTCTCTATAAGCTGTGAAGTTACCCACCAGCAGTGTGTGTGCACATGGATGACGAGGTACACAGATCACCAAGTTCTCAACACATTCTCAAATCAAATCAAAAATCACAGCACGTCTTTTGAGATAAAAAAAAATTAATATAAATTTTGTGGGAAGTTTGTGCATATTTACAAAGTTTGACAGTGTTATGGTCAACAGTAAACAATATTTCTATGAAAAAACAGCACCTGAACACACTGATATCCTCTGTGTCATAAAACCTCATATTCCCACTAATTCTAAAAAACTATTTTTGTGGAATCCTGCAGTGGAAATTCACAATTCATTACCAATATACGTTTTAATATTATTGTATTGTATTAATGTTGATAATAAATTAAAGTGTGGTCAGAGGTTCAGTCCAATAAATCAACATAATGGAGGTGTCAATAAACATCCTACACATTTTGTTTATATTGTAATATCCTCATAGTCATCATCATAATTTTCTTCCTCTGGAAGTTTCATTGTAAAGTCAGTCTCAATATTCATGTAATCATTTTCATCATCACTTGATTCTTCGTCCTCTTCTTCCTCTTCATTAAATTCTTCATTATGATCCCTTTCTTCTTCTTCCATTTCCTCTGTAGGTGTCATTATAAAGTCAGCTACAGAAATATTCTCATAGTCATTTTCATCATCACTTATTTCTTCATCCTCTTCTTCCTCTTCATTAAATTCTTCATCACCTTCTTCAATATGATCTCTTTCTTCTTCTTCCATTTCCTCTGTAGGTTTCATTGTAAAGTCAGCTACAGAAATATTCTCATAGTCATTTTCACTTTCATTTGATTCTTCGTCCTCTCCTTCCTCTTTTTTAGGTTCATCACATTCTTCATAATCATTATTTTCTTCTTCTTCTTCCACTTCCTCTGTAGGTTTCACTGTAAATTCTCTATAAACATTCTCATAGTCCTCCTCATCATCATCAACTGCAAAATAAGGGTTTGACTCCGTGATGGTCACTGAAACACAAGGAACCAGAGCAAAATATGAACATATAAAGTGGTACAACAACGATAGATGACTAGATTAAAAGGTAACGTGTGTTACCTTGATGTTGACTGAAGATTATGAGCTCCTTGGTGCGTCGCCTTCCTCTGCGGACCAGACAGACCACTAACAAGACCAGCAGAAGGAGCAGCAGTATTCCACCGGATAATGAGAAAACTGGCAGCAGCAAGGACGCTGCAAAAGACAATGTGTGACCAGGTCACTTACCAAAACAGATCTGATTTAACTCAATCATGATCAAAGGTTTTGGTTGCATCTCTATATAGTACGCAGTTTTTGTGAATCTGGTATCAAAGCATCAATTATTTAGTGTATCGTTGATTTTGAAAATCAGGTATGTCATGTACCATCTATCATCATGTGACCTGTCTGCCTTTGTGCTGTGTGCCACCCCCCCCCAAACCCCCGCCACTCCCCTGGATCTCTTTTCTGCCTCCGCCCCTGTCATAACTTCTGCCAATCAGATTTCTGTGAGTGACCTTTTCCATCATTTCTAGACTTAATTTTTCGAGAGTGCTTTTGGACTTGTTTGTGTTCTTTAGTGTATGACTCGGACTGCAAATAGACAGATAAACACAAAAGTAAAAAGCTCAGACAAAAACCATTTCATCAATAAAAACAAGCTTTAACCAAATTGGGTTCTCAGTCATCCTGTATTAGAAGCCAAATAAAAAAACTACGTCTTAATTTGGGACTTGAAGTGCTCTAAACTATGAGAAGTTCTTAAATGAGGTGGAAGGCTGTTTCACAACCTTGGGTCGACCACCAAGAATGCTCTATCGCCAAGGTGCAATCAGCACAAGTACCAATACAAACCTAGCGTCAGTCCTCTCTGCTCATTATACCATCTTCTTTTAATAAACTGTTTAAAAGGAAAAACCTGTCTCTGGGTTACCAATTGTAAAGTTACACAGTCAAACATTAACAGCAATATTTTTGGTTATTTAGCCTGTCATAGGAATAAAATGGGGTTCATTTTTCAAGTGCATATTTTCACCTTGTTAATAATTTTTTATAAATGTTACATTTACTTACGAAATATTTAGTTAGCAAGCTAAATATTTCATTTGATGTTAAATGTTTATTTTACAAACTCAATATTTATTTTCAAAATTAAATAATTAGTTTGCAAATTAAATATTTAGGTTTGACCTATATATTTATTTTCCAGCTTAAATATTTAGTTTTTCAATAAAATTTTTAGCTTGAAAGCTAAATATTTAGCTTCAACCTATAAATTACCTAATATACCTAATACCTAATATGCAACTTCACTTGCCAAAAAGCAGAAGTGGACTACCAAAATAAAAGCTGGATCTGGTGAGCTTCTACACTGCGGCTCTAGCACCAGCGTCCAAACATCTGTGATGTTGGACTGATGATTTTAAGCACTTTAAGTACATTGATGCAGCTCATGAAAAACTCTTGTAGCGAGTTCACTTGAGCGTGTGTAGTCACAGCGTTGTTTACTGTGCAGATAAGTTAGCTCTGTCAGCTAAGTTTTTTTTTCCAGTTTCAAGAGAGTGTTGCACCAACAATGTCATTCATAGATGTTGGAAATGACAGACAACTTTTTTTTTCCCCAATAAATTAAAACGGAGCACTGCAGACTTGGGGATGGTCTTAGAACACATGCGGGAGGCAGACGAATGCTGTCCAATGCCAACGTGAGTCATTCGATGGAGGAGCTGCAGCTCACCAGGGAGATGAACACTGAGCTCAGACAACAAGAGCTGGTTGCAATAACAAGAGTTCAACCTGTTCTTGGCGAGTTCATTTCATGACAACAATTAGTTTCCCTTCAGGGATTAATAAAGTATTTTTGGGTTAGTGTCATTTGTTAGGGTTATTTGATTTGATTTGATTCAGGCAGTGGCAAACCGGAACATATAATTGTTGTTGGTCCAAAAGTTGTGAAAATGTAAATATATGTAAATGTTTTCTCTTTCAATAAAAGTGTGCAGAGCTACAAAAATGTGTTATTAATCCTCCCATGGAGTTTATACTTGTGGGATACTTGGGTGAACAACAAAATTGAGGCAGTTGTCTGCATGTTCACTATAGAAGTTTGCGAGGTCTATCTTTTATTTTGGTAGTCCACTTCCGCTTATTGACAAGTGAATATGCATATTAGTTAGATATTTAAGTTGGAGCTAAATATTTAGCTTTCAAACTAAATATTTAATTTAGAAACTGAATATTTAGTGTTTAAAATAAACATTTAACTTCAAATTAAAAATTTTGCTCACTAACTAAACATTTAGTTTGTAAATGTAACATTTATAAATAAATGAATAACAAGGTGAAAATATGCGTTTGAAAAATCAACCCCGTTTTTTCTCCAATAAGCTGTTAATATTTGACTGTGCAACTTTACAAACGACACCCCACACCTGTCAACCCTCATCTTTTATGTTATAAAACAGATCTGTTACTGAAGTTCTCTTTTCTTCTCAACACATGCCTCCACCCTTAGATCTTGTAACAGCTCACGATTATGTATCTTCTTTTAATGTAATTACGTCAATAAGAATACAGGCTGATGCTGAACTCTTTACCATGTCAGAAACATCAGCTCTTATCTGTTCATCACTTTCAACGTGTATGTCTCATAAAGCAGATTCTGCAAATGCCAGTCTTACTCTTTACATCCTGTTTAAGCTGATGTCTCTTCTTTAGCAAAAATCCATAACTGCATTTTTATTACTTCACAACTGTGACAGACAACATAATAAAAAGTTAAATGTTATTATTTTTACACCTTTATAGTTTGAATTCAGTCTAGAGGCTTTTTAACACTTTGCTTTGAGAGACTAAGTTGTTACTTTCAGATGATTTACATACCACATAATCTATTTCCTGTGTGATCTTGTTTCTGTTTCTTCAAGAAGACAAAACGCCTTGTCTGAATTCAGAACGTTCTAGATTATATGATTGTGTCAGTGTGTAGTCATTTCTGGTGTCTTTAAAATGGATCCAGAGAGCAGACATAAATGTAAAACTTTGAATACTTTGAATCTTTTCATGTAAATGAAAATCAATGAAAATCATAAAGAATTTATGTGAGCAAGGAACAAGATCATAGAATATGCAATGATTTTAATATAAACTAGAAAATCACTCAGAGAACACAGACTTCCCTCAATTCCCCCATATTGTGATTTACACTTAAATTTAACCTGTACTTATTTTAACAAGCACCTGGATTATTTACTGTGGAGTTACATGCATATATGTTAAGAACAGCACTATCTCACAATGATGAATCTTTAAAAAAAATTCCTGGATCTAGACCCAAAATCTACTCACTTCTTCCTTACAGTATATCATTTCTATATCTAAATCCATCCTGAGCTTTTTGAGTTGCCATCAAACAAACTAACTTTGGTGACTTCGGTGGAGGTAAAAAGCTGGCAAGAGCAGTAAAACAAAAATGGAGCACAAACAGATCACAAGGAACGAAAAAAACTGTGAAAGTAACAGTACAAGCAACAGAAGAATCTGACAATCAGCTGAGAGGATGGATTCCCAACGACAGACAGGCAGAACACAGATGAGAAACAGGTGTGCAAAGCTGGTAAACTGAAAACATTCTCATCACAGGGAAACACTACTTACATTTAATGACAACACGGATGGGTGTGGCCTCATCAGAAAGGAAAATTTGTGTAGAATGTGTAACTTCATACACACAGCTGTAGTTTCCCTGGTGTTTATACTCAGCAACAGGGAAGTTAAAAGACACTGAGTTGTTGACCGCTGGCCTGGTTTCTGTGACGTTGGAGCCGGAGAAGATGAAAATAAAATCCCCCCGAGGATATTCAGAGTTAATGGAGCAGGTGATGGAAAAGCTGTAACCTCTGGTGACCTCTGCACCCTCAGGACCCCAAACTAGTCCTGCGTTCAAGGAAGTCAGGGAAATGTTGGGCCTCTGCATTCGCACTGTAAACAAAGGAAAGCACATGGTTAGGATAAATAAACCTTCTGAACTAATCAGTTGTGAACATATTCTCAAACTCTTATTAAAACGTTATGAGTATTTTTCAAATCCTCCTGTAAGTTTTAAGTCATTCGAGGAAACACAAAATATCACACGTCAGGTTAAAAAATCTATTTTCTTATTTATGCCACAGTTACACAACCCCAATTCCCAAAAAGTTTGAATGCCACTTAAAATGTAAATAACATAATGTATTGATCTGTATATCTCAAAACCCAAATTTTATTTCCAATAGAACATTTTAGATCGGAGAACTTTTTTAAAATAATTTCATAACAATATGAGATCATATTGATTTTGATAGCAGCAGCACTTCACACAAAAGATGGAACAGGGAAAACAAAAAGCTGGAAAAGTAATTAGAACTGTTTTAAAGATGTCATAAAGACGCCATGACACACGGGTATAAATGGAGCAGTTCAGAAAGGCAGAGTCTTGCAGATGAAAAAATAGACTGAGTTTCACCAATCTGTGACAATCTGCATCTAAACATTGTGAAACATTTTGTCAGGACATTGTCCACACAGTTCACCTCATGATCCACAAACTCCTGTTAAAGATGGGACATGTAAAGACAAAGACAGATGTAAACACCCTTCAGAATGTTGGAAACCATAGACACCATGTCCTGCACACTAAAGAAAACAGGAACCATTCAGCTTGTTACCAGCAGAGACTTTGAAAGCCTCTCTAATAGTATGGGGTTCTATTATTCTCTATGAGGTTAGAAAGGCTCCATCAATGCTGAAAGGTTAATAGTTGCCTGGCCCTGCCAGATCTATGTGTAGCCCCGCCTCTTCTCGATTCGGGGACACATATACATCTGGAACTGCTCCGTTTGAAACCATCTATAAAAGGGAGGGACATCTGGTATAATATTTTAAGCTGATTGGAGGACGAGCCAGCAAGTATCTATCTTTGATGATTTGTCTTTAGCTAATCACAGTAAATCAAGCTCTTGCGACTCCATTCGGGAGTAAAACACACACATCGTTACCACTAAGAAAAGCAAAACACATCTTTACCATCAAGAAATGCACAAGGTTCTTCCCTTCAGAAATTGTCTCTAGTCCTAAAACAGATTAAATATCCGCTTTTATACGTACATCCACTGGCGCAGCCATGTTTGTTTTGCTTTGTCTGCCTGGGCATTTGCTGTCAATCATACCTGAACACCTGCCCCAAAGCACAATGCTAACACGTGATTGGAGCGAACGTTTTTTTGACTGAAATAGACGGTTGTCAATAGAGCAGTACAAGACGGATTTTCGTGGGTTTGGAAAACTCCAAATCTCGCGAGAATCCGTCTTGCAGCAAAAGGCTAGGTTAATAGAGGTCTTAGAGGGAAGGTCTTGCATATTTCAGCAAGACAATGTTAGACCACATACTGCATCAATCACAACAGCATAACTTCACAGGAGAAGAGTCCAGATGCTGAACTGATCTGCCTGCTTTTCAGATCTTTGACCAACAGAAAACATCTGCAGCATAACGAAACCAAAAATTTCGCCACAAAGTCCCAGAACTATTGAGCAGCTAGAATCCTGCATCAGATAAGAAAGTAACAACATTCCTCTTCAAAACTCCAGCAGCTGGTCTCTTTACTTCCCAGATGTTAAAGCACAGCTCACCCCATGTATAAATGAGTGTATAATAGTGCTACCTACATTTCTGGGTATTATTTTTTGTATTTTAGCACAATTTAATAAAACTATTCACTATCTATTAAAAAGCACGAGTGGAGCGCCCTCTTCAGGTTAAAACATTACACTGCATTGCTATTGGCTGAGACCTTATTTTCTCTAATTGTGACGTCAGGGTTGTGCTGTGTGGAGTATAAATAAGCTTGGTCTTGGCCACACAATGCAATTGTTTATGGCGGTTATCAGAGTTAATTTTACTGCAATGTTTGTAATTGTGTGGGAAAAAACGTGTTTACTGAATGATTTTCTCTTCATCCTGGGATACTTTGATATATACCTTGGGCACCTCTCTGCAACACACGTTTTCTGTTGCGGATAATAACGTGCAGCGGCAGCACCAGCTGCACCTGATGAGGCTGAGACACACAATTTTACTCGAGCTAATCAAAATTTAGCTTTAGCGTTCGCTAACAACAATGCACCACTAAGAGAAGAGTCCTATTCTAAGTTGTTAGGCCGCTGCAGGGCGAACTAGCTGCTCGAAACGATGCCGATCAGGGCTGCTCGACTCAACTACAGCTTCGTCCATTTTCATCTGCCCCTCCATGGTAGCTGGCTGTGTGTGTCAGTGCGACATGTCAATCACAAGCCAGCCTGCCACCCTTACTGATCCTCCAGGTCACACCTCCTTTTGATGCATTTTTTAAAAAAGAGACTGTATCCTGGGATGTAACTTAGAGAGTTAGGTTAGTTATTCTTTAAAAGCTGCACTATGTAAACATCAGCCTGTTTCACCTTCTTTGAAATGTGTTGCTGCCATCAGATTAAATATTTTCGGTGACATTGTAAAATAAATCAGTTTTAACATCTGACATGTTGCTTAAATTATATTGGATATGAAACGTGGGTTTATGAGATTTGTAAATCATTTCAGTCTGCTTTTCTCACATTTTACCCAAAATATAAACAATATTTGAATTAATGATATGAGTATTTATTTGGACTAATACATAATAGAATATTCGTAGTTCAAGTTAAATACTTTGAACTGCTGCCGTCCATGTTAAACAACACTTTGGATCTTAAATCCAAAACTAATTTGTACTTTAACATAGCTGTTTCTGCAGCAGCCATTTTTTAAGATCTCAGTAAGTAACGGAGCAGCAGATTAAACTGGATGTTCAACTAGACACTGACTAACTGAATAAAATGAGCAATACCAAAACAAAAATTTTTCTCTTTCTTATTATAAAACAATTTTGAATGGTTTTAATATATAAATTGCTGTTGTCACATTCAGATTATGTCTCAGACTTCCTGTGATCAAGAATTACAAATTTATTTTTGCTAAACAGCTGTTGTGTGGAACGTTCTTCTTCTTACCAGAAAGTCTGACTTGGTCACTGGATGGGGAGATGAAGTCCTGACGTGGACCTTTTATCTTATACTCACATTGGTACAATCCATCGTTATAAAAATCTGCTTTAGGGATCGAAAAGGTAACAGAGTTGATACTCGAAGTCTGAGTCTCCATGAATGAACGCTGGATGTTTGTCAGGACAAAAATTCCACCCAAAATGTGAGTTGAGATGATGCAAGTGATTTGGGTTTCCTGACCCCAGTCCACTTCACCTGCAGAATTTATGGATATACTGGGCTTCAGGAAGCTCACTGAAAAAGTAAAAGACTTTTAGAGGCACAAAAACGTAAAGGTGGTATATGGAATATTTTTATAAAAAGGTGTTTAGAGGGTTGTAGAATGAAAATACAGTATTTCCTTTAAAAATTATATTTGAATTAAAATATTATAAAATATTAATTTTGACGGGATGGACGTTAGCATCTTGTTTACATTGCTGGTAGATGCTGGTAGATGGTGCTGGGGAGTCTGCAGGTCAAGCAGCTGGAAGCACCGGGGACATGTGGTGATTATATACCTTATTTGCTTGTCATAAGGGGTTTCTCATGTGACGAGCAAGTTCTGTGTAGAAACGTTTTTTTATTAGCAGCTAGCTAACACGTAGCTACATGTTGCTGAAGTGGAGGAGCTTCGGGCCACTTTTTTGACTGGAAGACACACCACAGAGGATTTTATTGCTTTTTTTAATTTTATATGATAAGTGGTGAGTGCAGGATGGTGTGTGAGGAGGTAGGAGCTGCTTTTATCAAAATCAGTGTGTGATCAGCGGGGCTGGAGAGCATGATTAGTGAGCTGAACTCATGATATTTTATTGTCCTGCTCAGATCGGGGATCAGAGTGTGTTTGGTGAGGAATATTGGTCGACCTCAGCATCGGAGCGCGCGCACGCGGGGGGGGTTGAAGGGTTTGTGCTGTGTCATTCTGTTCCAAGTTCCATATACCACCTTTAATACAAGTCCACAATTATTTGACCTTTATTTATTTTTTTTTTAGTTTTATGAACATGTTTTTTTCTTACCAGTAACACGGAGAGTAACAGGGTCACTGAGGGAGGAGGTCAATGTTTGATCTGAAATGATTTTCTTGTACTGACACTGGTACGATCCATCATGATCAAAGTTCACATTACGGATTATAAATGAAGCAGATTTAGAATCTGAGCTTCTATCCTCTCTAAATGAGTGTGAGGTCTTCGTCAGAATAAATGTTCCACCAGGAAGTTCAGCTGCGACTGAACAGGTGATGCTGACGTCATCACCCCAGGTAACTTCAGAAGCAGAACTCAAAGAGATTGTTGGTGTTGGTAGGACCGCTGAAAAACAGTGACAGTATATAATTAACACACCATATTCAGTGCAGAAGCATGTAAAACATACATGAGATGTAATAATACAGTAACAAAAGATGTGATTTAAAGTTTTGTATCTGATCTGAGTAGAAAAGTTTTCTCTTGAACACTGTGTTGATCTGATGTTCAGCTTTCAGAGTTACTTGCCTGAGTGTTTTTCAGCTATAGTTCGGACTAAAATTTCAGTCAGATTGTTGTCCACTACTAGTAAAAACATGGCGATTGTCTATCATAATTTTATGGCTTGTGTACCACAATGACTTTAAAGTTTTTCTCACCTTCTGAACAGATGACACCAGCATCCTCGCCATGGGAACAGTCATGTTTCCCGAAACCTTTGTGCTGACACTGAATTAGAGAACTTTCTCTTCCTGAACAGGACACATCATCCAGCCAGATTGGATCAGATCCTTTACCAAAAACAGCCTTTGAAGTTGCGCTTAAAGCTCTCCCACAGTTCAGCTGTTTACAAACGACTGCGGCATCGACTGAGTCCCAGTTGTCATCGCAAACGGTTCCCCAGGTACCTTCATGGTAGACTTCAACCCTTCCAGAGCACAAAATCGATCCAATTAATCTGACCTCAGAACCTGATCACAGAACACAAAAAAATTATTTTTACTATTTATTAATAATTAATTGCTGACTAAAAGAGCCACTGAAACTTCAAATAAAGGGTTCCTTGTATTTAAAATACTTCATATATTCTTTTTTTACCTGAACAGATGACACTAGCATCTTCACCATGTCCACAGTCTTGAGTTCCAAAACCGTTATGTCGACACAGTGTGAGAGAACTCTCTCTGCCTGAACACTGTACATCATCTAGCCAGATTTTGCCTGTTCCTACACCAAAGTTCGCGGCGCCAGGAGCACCAAGTGCTCTCCCACAGCTCAACTGTCTACAAACGACTGTGGCATCATTTAAGTCCCAGCTGTCATCGCAGACGGTTCCCCAGGTACCAGCGTGGTAGACTTCAACCCTTCCAGAACAACGAGTTGACCCACGACCAGCTAACCTGATCTGACCTTCAGACACAAGTTATAATAAATGTGTTAATAATGAGTTAGAATTAAATCATTTTTATACACGAGACACGAGAAAATACTGACCTGCTGCAAGTGAAGATGATGTCAAGAGAAAAACAACCGTGTAGGAGAAGAAAGCGTGATTCATCCTTCAGGTACTGAAATATCACAACATTATTTCTAATTACAAAAAGTTCATGTTACTAAATCTCAACAAGTGAAGGTTTTCTGCAGTTTGCTGCAACGGACAAAGAAGTTGTGACAATTATTAGAGCAGTTCACAGGAAACTGAACCCTGAAATAACCACACAAAACACCCTCGTGAGATACTTCCTCTTTTACATCTGGTATGTCTTTGTGTTTTCTGAGAATCTCACCAGCATCACACCATGTGGAGGTTTAAGCTGATGCATTCTAGATGTTTGATGGTGGTGGTGGGTGGGGGGGGGGAGTGCAAATGACATCCAGTGTGTGATAGCAAGTAGTAATTTTATGTAAAATTAAAAACCAATTTTGTTAAAGTAAAAAGTTCATAGTGTTTTTTTTGTTATTTTGGTTTGTTTTTAAACTGGACTTTAATGCAAAAGAACCAAGTGGAGATTTAAAAGTTTTAAGAATTGCTACGTTGAAGCTTCTCAGTCATGGCGGGTCTCTCAGTTCTGATCGTGTCCAAGAATTAATCTTTGAGATCTGACTCGTCTCTTACCAGATGGAGCTTCCTTACTTCAACTGTTGAGGAGAACAAATGCATTCTTGCTCTGACCCCCCCCCCAAGGAAAAAAAACATGTAGCTACAGTGTCATGACTGTTCACTATACAAGTTGCTTTTAATTCATACTGTAATACGCACTGTCTTGACATGCTAATGTGCTATTCTATGTTAGCATGCAACACTGAGACACTTGGTGCAGCTGTGGTTGAAAGGGAAAGAAGGTTGTCCTCGGATAGAGAGGTTGGTGGTTCAATCCCCGACCCGAACAAGCCATGTGTCGATGCATCCTTGGGGAAGATGCTAAACCCCAAACTGCCTCCCTGCCTTGTATGACACGGGCAGCCCTCCGCTCCCTCGGGATGGGTTAAATACAGAAGTGAGTTTCCCCATTGTGAGATGAGTAAAATTGTTTTTTTTTTTTTGTACTGACTCAACGTTATTGTTTATGCAGGAAATAAATGTACATGGTCATCCTGGAGAACCTCGTCTCCATTAAAAACAACAAAACACAATGTAGAGTCGAGGGTTTATGTGGACGTGTTGGTGAACAGAAGCTGGATCTGGTTATATTAGCTATTAGCTTCTTGAAGAGGTAAACATTGCTAGAACATGGATGATCTGAACAGAGTTTCAGATCTCCAGCTGCAAGAGTTTGGTGTCAAAACTACGACAGAAATATTGTCTTATTTTACAGATGAATGCTGGAGACCTGCTGAGCAGCTCCAGCATCCGTTCCAAGGTTAAACATTAGAACATCTGACTAAAGACTGTAACCTCATGAATATGTTTAAACCACAATAGTAATTGTACAGTTACTATTTTTGCTCTTTTTGGCACATCCATAATAACAGACTTAGAGTTCAGCCAGTTGCATCTTTTTACATTTGTATAAATGTTTTTACAAAAAAAAAAGTCATTTTGTTTGCATTTGAAACATGACCTTGTCTTGTTGCTGATCTCTTATGTTGATTCCAAAAAATTGATCATAGAGCTTTTCTTGTTCTTGTCAAAGCCACAGAGTCCAGACTGAACAACACCAGAAGACTCCTGATGATCCAGGACCTGGAGCTGATTGGGAGCAGCATTTCTGGGGTGGGATGGGGGGGGAAATAAATGTCTTGTTTTGATTTTTTTGTATGGAAAATAAACTTTTATGACAAAAATTAATCTTTTAATCTCACTCTTGTTTTTTTGGCCTTTCAGTCCAAAAAGTCAAGTGATTAAAAAAAAAAGTTGGTCAGACAAAATGTCCTACCACTTTTTCCTACCGTGCCCTTCAGGGCTTCAGCACACACTCATACTGCACACATTGCAATAAAACATGCATGTTAGGTTAATTTGTGATTCTGAATTGTCCCCAGGTTTTATAAAGTCTCATTTGAAGCTGGACTTGTAGGAGACAGACCTAGGATGATGTCACAAGACCGACTGGGACAAGGAAATGAAAGGTTAGCGGTTAGCATGATGTTAGTCAGAGCTGACAAGTATTTCTCTTGTTCTGTTTTCAGGTGAGAGATTACAATCAAGCTTCAGGCTGAGGAGGAATGAAGAAGCTGTCATTGATCAGAGGGTTGAGGATTAACTGTACGTATAGTGGAAGTAAATCTTCCAGGAAGAGACTTTGTTAGGAGAGAGGCTGGGAGCACAAAGAGGGAAGGATGCAAACAGGAAAAGGGAAGTGGGCGATGTTCAGTCACGTAGGGTTTGTGAGAAAGTTAAATCAATAAAAGAAACTGTAAAAACAGTAAAATCCACATATTAATTGGGTCAGAACTCTGTGATGTTGGTCTTGACAGATAAGATGTGACTTACGTTAACAGGACGCAGGCTGGAGACATCGTCACAGAACAGAATCAATGATCAGAACTCTGATAACATGAAAACATCCAAAGTCTTGGTCCATGACGAAGGCTTACGGTTTGGTACATTATGAGATAAGCAGACATGAGAACAGGTACATGAGCTGGAATGCAGCAGCATGGGGGCATGCAACAATCTGGTATTTTCTGTGTATTCTCTCTCAGCTCAGAGAGGTTCGGTGGTGCAGATCATTGGCTTGATTACTTGTACGGCAGGAAGAAAACAACATGATGAGTTATAAATATGACTGACTGTGGCATGAAAGAACAGAATGACAAGTTTGTGTATTTGAATCGTTACTTGAAGTCAGATTATCATGGTGAGATGTGGACAAATGACAAAAACATGCTAATTTCATGCAGGACAGTTTTGTCAAATTCTAGTTTCACTAATGTATTAATTTTTAAATCCAGACCATTTAGATTTACAATGAAAGAAACAAATAATATCCGACTGACTGGTGTGTCTTTAAAACTAATTACAACTTGTTGCAAAATGATTCTGTCACTTCTTCTTTCCAAATGTAAACTGTCTGAATTGTTTCTCGTGATTAATGTGAGAATGTGTTGGGGGGGGAAGAAAAATTGTTCAGTGTGAAAAAACTTACCAAATAAGAGGAAACTTTAAAACCACTTCTGTAAAAGTTTATAGACTGTTGTCAAGTGCCGTGCCAGTCAGTCAGTGATTCATGTTGATACAGCAAAACAGTTCTGGAGACATGAAACTAAAGTAGCTCGTCAGTTTCTGCACTCTCCTGTTCCTCTTCAGGGTCGATGAGGTGTTTATCTCCAGTTTAGTTACACCTGGACAGATCGCCAGGGCCACACAGAGACAGGCAACACATACACCTTTAGAGTTACCAATTAACGTCATGCATATTTTTGGTGTGTGCAGAAAGCCGGATTCCCCGGAGAAAATCCAAACATATAATGTCCCAGCTTTTGGATCAGGACCTGAAAGGAGCAGAGGAGCGGTTCACAAAGTTTAGTGATCAACCAGGATAAAAAAAAAAAAAACACACATGGGGAAAAATTGCAAAAGAAAGAAAAAAAGCAATTAACGAAAATCCGATTATAAATAATGAAGATCACAGTATGACACAAACAAGATACATAAAAACCCTCTCAAATAAAATATCAGGGAACCCTCACAAAGCAAACTGAATTAAAAACCCAGAACCATGACAACACCAGCTGATAAGATGTTAATCATATGAGTATTTATGAGTTCAGATCACCAAGTCAAATTTTTACAAAACACAAGACAGTCTTTGATGAACACGTTAGTGAAAAAAGTTTTACTAACAACAACTTGGGATCAGTACACCCAGGCGGTTAAAGAGGCCCTTCCATTAAAAACGGTTTTTCTGAGGTTTCTGTTGAATATTTTAGCTCCACAGGTGTTCTTACCTTCATAGTGGGTGTGAAAACAGGTCAACAACTTCTCTTTCAGTTTTAATCTCTCAAACTACGCAGGTGGCCGAACGGCCTGTATTTGTTTCATCACAACTCCTTTGTTCGTTAGTTTTTGGCAGCTCCCGCATTTGAAACCACACCGAGCATGCTGCTGGCTAAAAGCTGTAGCATAAGATGTAGCAAACAGGAAGACACGACGTCTGATGTTGCCATGCACAGCGGGGCAGGAAACAGTATACCTTGTTCTCATAGGCTAGTTTGTTAGCCAATCTGAGTCGAGCAAATTCAAATAATGAATATGAACGAGCTGCTGACGAAGCCTGATGGAAGGAGCCGGAACCACCCGAATTTTTGTTTCCTGACATTTTTTTAGATATAAAATGTTTCATATTACAGGTTAATACTTCAGAAATAACCACAAAGTCATGAAATGTGTATGAAATGGCCTCTTTAATGTCCAAACTCTAAAAATTTCACAAGATTTATTTTTCACGTTATCCCGATGAAGCACTGAGCATCGGGGCAGCTGTGGATCAGTGGTTAGAGCGGTTGTCCTCCAATTTGAAGGTTGGTGAATCAATCCCGGCTTCCACCACCACATGTCGAAGTGTCCTTGGGCAAGACACTGAACCCCATGTTGCCCTCCGATCTGCGTATCGGGTTGTGTGAGTGTTAGCCTCTACCCTCTCCCCCCAGTTTACATATCAGGTTGTGTGAATGGGTGAATGCAAAACCTTGTAGTGTGAAAGCGCTTTGAGTGGTCTGAATGACTAGAAAAGCACTATACAAATACAGGACATTTACCATTTACATTTACCATATAGCTATGATCCAAAAAATGTCACCACAGTTAAGGAGATTGACACAGACTGAGGGTGAACAATAATAGGATAAGAACAATGTATGGAACATGAAACTAAAGATAAATTATTTTTTACTCGCTATAATTTAAATAAAATAGATTTTTGAAAATTTTACACTGTAGATTAGGATGTTAAATAAAAATTGTAAAATGGTTTGTTAGTATCAACCTCTCGAAGAAAAAGAACTAATGAGATCAAACTAAAAATATCTTTATTTTACTCACTTAAAACTCTTTATTAGAGAATTCTGGTAACGTTGGTGATAATATCAAAACAAGTGTACATCTTAATCGTCTGAACATGATTCTCTTGATAGTTCAGACAAGAAACAGGATCTGAAAGTCAAGACGCAAAATGTTTCGTTTTGGTTGTGGTGTTACTAAAATAGATCCTAAAAATGCTGCTTCTGGCTATGAGGTGACATAAAACTGAAACTTGAAATTTTTCTACACATTTTGTATTTTGACCTGAATATTTTCTTTTTTTAGGGTTTTAATTTGATGATCTGATGATGTTTTGGGTCTGTTCCTTATTCATGGCTGTAGTTTGGGGGCAAAATTGTGAATGAGCCCTAGAAGCAGCTCCACACATGAATGGTCTCAGGATGCTTTACTGTTAGCTTGACTGGCAGCACTCTGCTTCTTCTTTTCAAAAGTGTGAGGAACTTTTATTGTTTTTGAGGAAAAAAAAACAACAACACAAAATAAAATGCAGTATAAATTGAGCTGGACGTAAAAGCCTCATGCAGCTGAGTGTAATGGAGTACTTTTAGTCAACCACTAGAGGTCGTCACTGCACAAGTTAAAGCTACAACGAATTAATAAATGACGACTTTGCTGTCCTTTAAACTCATTTTCTCTTGACATTTTACTCTGAAAACAAGCTAATCGGTATAAAGCATGTGAGTAAAATGTGTGTAACTTTTTGTTTTTGCTGGATTTTCCAGCTGGACTCTGGTTTGAAGGTTCCATGAATAGAAAGTGTTCACTCATATGCTCACAGAGCAAAACTGACAGCTCAGTGAGCCTCATAGCGTGAGAAGGAAGACGAGGTACAGGTGAGGATGTGAGCGTGCTTTCTCACACCTCAGTCCTGTGCAGCTAAAAGTGAAGTCTGTGGTATTCTAGATTCCCCCAGATGCTCTCTGTCTTTGTCATCTGTCTCTGTTCATGCTCTTTAAAGAGGCCATTCCATTAAAAACGGTTTTTCTGAGGATTCTGTTGAATATTTTAGCTCCACAGGTGTTCTTACCTTCATAGTGGGTGTGAAAACAGGTCAACAACTTCTCTTTCAGTCTTTATCTCTCAAACTACGCAGGTGGCGATAACACCCGAGTTCTCCCGAGTCCGAACTTCCTGTATCTGTTTCATCACAACTCCTTTGTTCGTTAGTATTCATCAGCTCCCGCAGTTGAAACCACGCCTAGCATGCTGCTGGCTAAAAGCTGTTAGCATAAGATGTAACAAACAGGAAGACCTGACGTCTGATGTTGCCATGTGCAGTGGGGCAGGAAACAGTATTCTTTGCTCTCATAGGCTAGTTTGTTAGCCAATCAGAGTCCTGCTGCTCGAAGCCTGACGAAAGGAAACAGAACCACCCGAATTTTAACACAGACAGATTGAAGGGTCTGTTAATCAGTGTTTCCTGACGTTTTTTAGATATAAAATGTTTCATATTACTGGTTAATACTTAAGAAATAACCACAAAGTCCTGAAATGTGTATGAAATGGCCTCTTTAACACACTGACAGTTTCACACTAATAACACAAAGTTTAGATTAAATTAAAAATCTCTTCACAGTTCCATGTCTGTGTAAGACGGAATTATTAGAATTTATTTTTACCAGTGTTAATCTGAAAATATCAGGATGTAACTGTAATAGTAATAGTAGTAGTAGTAGTAGTAGTCGTCTTTATTCCAGACACTTAGTCCAACATTATACAGCCAACAACACAAAATTAAAAGCAGAAATAAACATGATTTTAAAACAGTGTAACTGACTACAGTATAAGACAGAAGAAGACTGTTATAGTACCAGTGTTTCCATATCTTTGACTGATGCAGTGAGACAAGTGTTGGTTAAATGTAGAACAATACCAGTTCCAGAACTGTTCAGCCTACAAATAAATTTATTAAAAAAATTTCACATTCACAAACATCTCACTTGCACTTGTCCATCTAGGCTTTCTCAGTATCAAACGCAAAGCGCCATTATAGGCAACCTGCAACCTACGCATACTGCTTTTTTGTAATTAGCCCATAAGTGGGTCATATACAATAGTGTACAGTAAGTAAGTACAGAGTTATCTTAACTTTATCAGACCCAAACTTACAAGCAAGTAACCAAGATATTTTTACCGTCTTGGTTACACTGATTTCAGTGTCTGACAGATAAAAATCTGGAAACTTCATTTGTTTATCTTCCTTAGTCCAACAAATCAGAACTACACTCTTTTCTGTATTATACACAATGCTGTGTTCAACTCTATAGTCAGAGCATATACCTAGCAGCTGATGTAAACGTGCTGTACTCTGACTTAGAACCACCAAATCATCTGCATACATCAAATGATTTATGATAATACCAGCAGCCAAGACAACACAAGTTTTTTAAGATTTCTGTTACATCAAACCATTTTTTTCTTTTCATCCTCTTCATCAGTAAACCCTGGACATGTCGATTTCAGTTACAGCTGTAGTCAATCAATCAATCAAATCTTTATTTATAAAGAACTTTTCGTGCATTAGTGCAGTTTCAAAGTGCTATACAGGATAAAAACAGAATTTCAACCTCACCCCCACCCCCCATATACATATACCGGTACACCCCCCTTCCCCCTAATCCAACCCCATATGTTAATAACACCCTCAGAGCAACGTATGGAGGAAAAATAACAAAAAGAATAATAAAAAGGACAGTATGCTGAGTACCGATGAGCCAGGTAAGGTTGAAAAAAGGAGAAAAAAAAAGTGGAAAAACCAAAAGATTTTACTTCAAAATAAAAAGTTTGGAGGCATGAAGAGCTTGTGAAATCTTCTAGATGAGATCTGCTACATTCATGGGCATCTCTTCAACTGTGGTGTTGTAGAATGGGAAAAACGTGGCGTGGAAAAACGCCATCAGTGGAGCCATCTGCACCGGCAGAAGCAGGTCAGCAGCAGCAGCCAGGGCTCCGACAAAGGGCGTCCAGAAGAGGGAAGGCAGGAACCCCCCCCCCCCCCCCCCCCCCCCCCCCCCCCCCCCCCCC